>JAIUZE010070227.1:0-145000 GCA_022085475.1 Heliosperma pusillum
ATATATATATATATATATATATATATATATATATATATATATATGCAAGTTATAATGAGTCCACCTTCAAAATTGAGTCCATGAGTCCTCATCTTGCCCTTTGGATGAAAGAGATGGAGGGACAAGATTAGAACAAGATGGAAGGCTAAGATTAAAAGAAAAATGAATAGACAAGATTAGAACAAAATGAAGGGACAAGATTAAAACAAAATGAGTGGTTTTTAATGACTTTCACCTACATTACGAGTGTAACTTCAACCATTATTTGTGTAACTTTAAGCTAAAATGTGATTTCGAGTATATAAATTTGAATTTATGTAACTTTAATATAAGTTTATGTGATTTTTACCTTTTTATGAAGGTAACTTTAGTCATTACGAGTGTAACTTCAACTATTATTTGTGTAACTTCAAAATAAAATTTGATTTCGAGTATATAAATTTGAATTTATGTAACTTTAAGATAAATTTATGTGATTTTTACATTTTTATAAGGGTAACTTTAGTCATTAAAAGTGTAACTTCAACCATTATTTGTGTAACTTCAAAATAAAATGTGATTTCGAGTATATAAATTTGAATTTATGTAACTTTAAGATAAATTTATGTGATTTTTACCTTTTTATGAGGGTAACTTTAGTCATTAAAAGTGTAACTTCAACCATTATTTGCGTAACTTCAAAATAAAATGTGATTTCGAGTATATAAATTTGAATTTATGTAACTTTAAGATAAGTTTATGTGATTTTTGCCTTTTTATGATGCTAACTTTAGTCATTAAAAGTGTAACTTCAACCATTATTTTTGTAACTTTAAACTTTATTAGTGAAACTTCATTTATTAACTGTGTAACTTTAGTCAATTATAGTGTAACTCATGTTTAGGTAACTTTAGTCTTTTCTAGTGTAACTTCAGTCCATACTAATGTAACTATAGTCATTAATTAAGTAACTTCAGTCCTTAATAAGATAACTTTAGTCCAGTGCAACTTTAGTCAATAATTGTGAAACTTTAGTACATACTAGTGAAACTTAAGTCAATAATTGTGAAACTTTAGTACATACTAGTGAAACTTTAGTCCATAATAGTGAAACTTTAGTACATAATAGTGAAACTTTAGTACATACTAGTGAAACTTTAGTACATACTAGTGAAACTTTAGTACATAATTGTGAAACTTTAGTACATAATTGTGAAACTTTAGTACATTTTAGTAAATACTAGTGAAACTTTAGTAAATACTAGTGAAACTTTAGTAAATACTAGTGAAACTTTAGTACATACTAGTGTAACTTTATTACGTACTAGTGTAACTTTAGTAGATCATTATGTCACTTTAGTACATAATAATTTAACTTTAGTAAATAATAATGTAACTTTAGTAAATAATAATGTAACTTTAGTAATGGAAAAAAATATATAAAAAAAATAAGATCTGTAAATAATAATGTAACTTTAGTGCATAATAATGTAACCCTTTTTTTTTAAATGATGTAACTTTAGTAAATAATTGTGTAACCTTAACATAATTGTGTAATTTTAATCAATAACTGCGTAATTTTAGATCTAAAAATAATCAATAACCCACAACAAAAACAATGAGAACAAAAAAAATAAAAAAAGAGATAAAAATAAAATAGAAAATCATATGAAATTCAAAAAAAAGAAAAACGAAAAAAGAAAGAAAGAAGTGAATCTGAAAATAAATAAATTAAATTTAGAAACAAAAAATACATAATTAAAAAAAAAGATCTAAAATCAAACAAAAAAAGTTACAAAATCAGAAAAAAAAAATGAGAAGAGAGGAGGCGGACGGAGGCCGTCAACCCCAACGCGCCACCACCCCTCCAACCACCACCCCACGCGCTTCCCCTCCACCAACCAACATTATTAAGACCCACATATTTGAGATCTGAAAAAATAATGAGATGGTGGCCGGTGGATGTGGGTGGCGGAAGAAGGTAGTAGAGGGATGAGGACGGCGAACAACGGTGCGGCAGGGGCGGATAGAGTAGGCGGCAGGGGCGGATAGAGGAGGGGTGGTGGTGCTCACGGGTGAGGCGGCAGGGGCGGATAGTAAATCTGAAAAATTGAGAGAGGGGTGGTGCCGTGGTGGTGCTCACGGGTGAGGGAAGGAGGTGAGTGAGGGTTTGGTAGTGCTCGGTGGGTGAGGGAAAAACGGTGGCGGAGGCGATGGCGCTCGGTGGGTGAGGGAAGGAGAGTGGTGGTGGTGCTCGGTGGGTGAGGGAATGAGGTGATTTTTTTGGTTTTTTTTTTTGAGAGGTAGGTAGAGAGAGAATAGAGGTAGAGAGATAATGAAAAATGTGAGAATGAGAGAAATGGGGTGAATGAAGGATATAAATACTAGGGTTTGAAGGAGATGATTGTGTGTGTCTCACAATCTTGACCCTCATTTTGTTTTAATCCTAACCATTCATCCTCTTAATCTAAGGGTTTGGATTAGGACTCAAGGACTCAAATATACTAGGGGGACTCATTTGAACCCACCTATATATATATATATATATATATATATATATATATATATATAGAGAGAGAGAGAGAGAGAGAGGAAAGATCAATTGAGTCCACCCCATTCCTTAGAGTCCTTGAGTCCTCTTGTAGGTCATTGGATCTTGAAAAATGGATGGTTGAGATTGGTACTCCCAAAAGATGATTAGTGGACTAATTTCCCACTCTCTCTCATCCTTACAAATTAACTCTAATCACCACCCTAATTCAATATATAATAATTTTCACTCAATTACTTCTCTCTCATCTCACATAATATTCTTCCACCCATCTCTCTAAAAACCTAATAAATTCAAAATCTCTCTTCCTCACTTATCTCCACCGACCACCACTACCACCGTCACCACCCGACACCAACACCACATCCACGACCACCTTCTCTTCGCCATCAATCACCCACCACCACCGACGACAACAACCCACACCCACCCTTAAAAAAAACCCCAAAACGTTCAGATCCGCCGCTCCACAACCGTCGTCGCTGCCACCACCTCCACCTCCGCCTCTGACCACCAGCACCACCCTCCGCCGCGGCCTCTTCACCTTGCACCACCTTCCGCCGCCTCCCTCCTTCTTCTGTCGGCATCTCCTCTTCTTTCTTCTTTTTTTTTTTTTCCATTTTTACAGATCTGGGTTAATTTTTGAATTGAGTGGTTGTTGTGCGTCGTTTTTCGTCAGTTTTGGGCCGTGGGTGGTCGAGGGAGGTCGGGCTTGGTGGGCGTGGCTGTTGCCTGTCGTAATGTTGTTCTTCTTTCTTTTTTTTTTTTCTTTTTTTTTTATTTCTCTCCTTCATATGTGAACATTGTTTTTTTTTAAAAAAAAAATCTGTTTGTTGTATTTATTTCTTGGTTTTTCATTTTTTGTCAGATCTGAAATTTTTTGTCAAATGTCAATGAATTTTATTAAAGTAACACAAATTATCTATTAAAGTCACATATATCGTTTATTAAAGTTTATTAAAGTAACATTAATTATTAATTATAGATATGAAAAAGAGGTGTCAAGTAACAATGACTTCTATTAAAGTAACACAAATTCTCTATTAAAGTTACACATTTTATTTATTAAAGTCACATATATCATCTATTAAAGTTAAACATTTTATTTATTAAAGTCACATATATCGTCTATTAAAGTTACACATTTTATTTATTAAAGTCACATATATCGTATATTAAAGTTGCACATTTTATTTATTAAAGTCACATATATCGTCTATTAAAGTTACACATTTTATTTATTAAAGTTACACATTTTATTTATTAAAGTCACATATATCGTCTATTAAAGTTACACATTTTATTTATTAAAGTTACATATTTTATTTATTAAAGTCACATATATCATCTATTAAAGTAACACACACTATTTATTAAAATAACACTATTAAATTAACACAAAATGACCTTAAAAGTTACACTTGTTGATGTCAGATCTGTTTCTTTTTTTAGTTTTTACTCTTGTTTTCATTTTTTTTCCTAGATCTATATTTTTTTGTGAGTGTGGGTTGGTTTGTGGTGGTCGAATTACAGTTACACTCATAGAGGATTACAGTTACACTCATAGAAGACTACAGTTACACTCATAGAGGATTACAGTTACACTCATAAAGTATTGTAGTTACAGAGGACTACAGTTACACTCATAAAGTATTGCAGTTACATTCTTAGAGGACTACAGTTACACTCATAAAGGACTAAATTTGTAGTAAATTACGTAAATTCAACATGTAATAAAATTCAAAAAATTCCACTCAAAATGACCTAAAATAACTAAAGTTACACTCGTAAAATATTAGAGTTACACTCGTAAATCATCAAAGTTACACTTGTAAAATGTTAAAATTATATAAATTCAAATTTTTATATACAAAACCGTCTCAAAAAAATTAAAGTTACATTCGAAAATCAGCAAAGTTACACTCGTAGAATGTTAAAATCCTATATATTCAAATTATTATATACAAAACCGTCTTCAAAATTTAAAGTTACGCTCGAAAATATTAAAGTTACACTCGAAAAGCATCAAAGTTACACACGTAAGGTGTTAAAATTGTTTAACTTCAAATTTTTACATACAAACCGCCTTAAAAAGTTAAAGTTACACTCTAAAACATTAGAGTTACACTCGCAAGCATCAAAGTTACACTCATAAATCTCAGCAGTTAAAAAGTGTTCAAAAATGCTTAAAAGTGTGTAAAAAGTGATTAATTAAAAGCTAGAGAAAGAAAGTTAATTAATTAGTGCATAGGTAATTAATTAGTGATAAGTGTATTTTTTAATCTCCCAAATCTCAGCCATCCATCTCCCTCATCCAATGGCTAGGATGAGGACTCAAGGACTCTAAGAATATGGTGGACTCAATTGAACTAAGCTCTCTCTCTCTCTCTCTCTCTCTATATATATATATATATATATATATATATATATATATATATATATATATATATATATATATGATCGATGTGACGTTGACTATGTGACTAAGGTCCTAATTTTGCAAATGATAGCATTCAAATAACACATCCATTGTTTGGTAAACGACATTATAAATATCAAACAATATTCATGTTTCACTTTGAGAAAATACCGAGGTATTTTAAACAAAGTTAAACAAATAATGGGGACGAAGATAAAAGTGTATTACTACATTTTACCCAATTAAACAATTTAGATTTTGGAGTATTCATAATTACTTTTAAACTTTATAATATCAATTATGAAAATACAATCCGTGCATTTTTGCACGGGCATAAAGCTAGTAGTATGTTAAATACAAGTTCTAATTTAAGTTGTTTTAGAATCGTCTTTAAGTATTTTAAGACGGGTCTCATTTAAGTTTAAGAGGATCACAATTTCTCATTAAAGACATTCACTATCCGTCATAAGCTGAAGACGGATAATGTCCCTCTCACAATATTCAAGTGGGAAGGGCAAGCGGATGGAAAATGGAGCACCCCATTTGCCCTCTCATTTGCATATTGTGAAAGGGTACTATCCGTTTTCAGCCTGTGACGGATAGTGCTCGTCTTCAATAAATTGAGTTGTAAGAGGATAGTATTTTAAGTAAGACAAAAGAAAAAAATTCTACCGACTAACAAAATAATTGTCCTATTTATTTTTAAGACGTATATATCTGTTTTAAGACAGACCAATTGTATATTAAAACACAATTAGGTTTGGTGTCCGACCCCGTCTGAGCCACCTCTATTTATCATTTATATTTATTTTATGTGAAATGTTATTGCGTTTGATTTGTCTAACTCATACAATTATAATTTATCATTAAGTCCAAAAGAACATATAGATTTGGTAATTTAGCGATTTTAACAATCAAACCTGCATTAACCCGTTTTCGAATATTTGTAATTTAGTCTTTCATAATTTCTACATTTCATCGAGCTATTATATATTTATATATCTAATCCCGTGCAATTTCTGCACGGGTTTAAAACTAGTTATTGATTGTAACTCGAAATGTCTTTTCATTTGTGATATAGTGTCATTTCACCCCACATTTTCACCCATTTTCATCTCGTTTTGCTTGCCTTTAACGCTCCCTAGGAGCGTTTCTACGTATTTTACCTTCTTCTAGCATATTTCTTGCGTTTATTGTGTTTTTGTAGGTAAACCGTCAATTGAGGCGATTTCTACCTACTTTTGATCAACAAAGAAGAAGGTGAATCATTCGGAGGACCCACGGCATACCTTGGGGGCCCACATACCCTTGGGGGCCCTACTCGACGCGCCAAAGCCCTCCCGAGTCAAGGCAAGCGAAACCGAGAAGGAAACAACAAAGTCAAGCGAAGGAAGAAGGGGAATGAGCATCTCACGGTCGTGAAATGCATCTCACGGTCGTGAGATGCTTTACCAAAAAGAAGGATTTTCGTGGATTTGGTCTCACGGCCGTGAAACTCATTTCACGGTCGTGAAACCTCAGTCAAGGGCGTGGCACGACCGTGAAATGCACTTCACGGTCGTGACTTGTCCGTGAAACATGACCTTGCTCTGCCAATTCCTTCACGACCGTGACTTGGAGTTTCACGGTCGTGGGACGTGTTTCACGACCGTGAAACCCATTTCACGATCGTGACTTTGCCAGTCCATGAAGCTTCTCGAGGCCCATCTTTCCTTCATTTTGTAAACCTATATATAGACCCTCTTATGTAATTAAAGGGCACGAAACCCTAGATCCAAAACTTTCATAGAATTAGTGTTTAATCTTGTATTAATCTTCTATAATTAGCAAATTAGTCGGTTAATTAGTGATTTCGACTTGGTTTAGTGTATGAACTTGGGTTATATTCAAAGATTTGTGACAAAATCTTGGTATTTATATCAAAGTTCTCATCTTTATCTAAGTTGGTATAATTTCTCTACTTAATCTTGCCTTTAATTAAGTTTTCATTTCAATTATTGTTATCTACTTATTGTTAATTAGAAAATGTTTAATGTTGTTGTTGATTTCCTTTTGCAATCTTTAGTAAATGTTGAATTTCCCTTGAGTATGGTTGAGTAGTGATTAATCTAGGATTAGTGGGGGATAATGGGTTTTAATGAGGGTTAATCCTTGTTGGTTGGGTTGATTTGTTGATTAATTGTCTTTCTTCCAACTTTTGCATAACATATGTTTGATGAAATGCTTGCTTGACAAACTTGCATGATTCATGTTTATCATACATTTCCGTAAGATCGATAGCCTCGGAATATGTTAGGATTTGCATATAGTTGGTGTATCGATCGTGTGTACGCGAGAGCTAGCTTGGTTCGGTATATGGGAGGGATTGTAAGAACGAGAGCCTCAATCCACCGCGCCCAAGTTTGACTACCCATTAGCAATGAACCCGACTCATTAGAACCCAAATTACCCATTTGAACCCATCGATCCTAGACCTTTCTCTTATTGATTCTTATTTGATTATCTTCCTCGTCTTAGACTCCTTTTGTTTGTTTTTAATTGTTTTTAATTGTTGTTATCTTAGTCTAGTCTATAAACCCAAACTCAATTACTTTGTGACTTGCAAGAGACTCTAGCCAACTTTTAGATCATTCCTAAGCAACAACCGTCCCTGAGATCGACATCCCTTCTTACACAACTAATTTCCACTACATCAAAATGGCGCCGTTGCCGGGGACGGTGTATGTTTAATTTGATTGTTTTTAGTTTGCTTTAGTTTTTTGCCTCTTGTCTTGAGAAACCTAGTTTCTCGAGGCATTCTCACCGTTTACATTTAGTTTTCTTGTATGCCCAGGCGAGCCCCCCAAAGGATCAACCTCCAATCGATCCCGAGATCGAAAGGACCTTTAGGAGACTTCGCAAAGTCTTCAAAACCGCAAGTAGAAGTTCTTCAAATCCGATTACCACAACGGAGGAGCTTTTACCTTCAATTGAAGAAAGGGAAATTCGGGAAAGTAACGAGGTAGAAATTGAGCATCCAAGTGTAGAGAATTGGGAGGATTTTGTGCCGATTGCGGAATTTGTGAATCCTTTTGGAATCCCACCAACCATCCCACAAAACATCCAACCACCCACTCTCCTAAGAATGCCTAAATTCTCATCTCACTCCATTCCCACGGAAGATACTCTTCCAAACATCACCCCCGTACCACAAAATCTAACCGGAAATTTCATTGCTAAAACCGCTTTTATCCAATTGGTGGAGAGGAACCAATTTGGAGGAATGCCAAGTGAAGACCCTCATCTACACATGGATACTTTTTGTGATTATTGCGATGTCGTTTCTCAAACGGGAGTAACTCAAGACCAAATTCGATGGGTCTTGTTTCCTTTCTCTCTTATTGGAGCGGCAAAACGATGGTTGAAGAGTCTCGATAGAGTTGCTCTAGGTATTGAATCATGGAAGAAGTTAGCTCTAGCTTTTTATCAAAAGTTCTATCCACCGGAAAAGACAAATATGTTGAGAGCTAAGATAACCGGATTCAAGCAAAGGGATGAAGAGTCACTCTATGAAGCTTGGGACCGATTCAAGGAGATTATTCGTTCTTGCCCTCACCATGGTTTGAGTGAGTGGTTCTTAGTACAACAATTTTGGAATGGACTTTATGAAGATGCTAGAGGAATTTTGAACATGGGATCAAATGGAAGGTTCACGGAAGTAGATGATGCTCAAACTTGGGCAAGAATAGAGGAGATGGCGGCCCATAACTCACAATTTAGTAGGCCAAGGCAAACTCCTAGGTGAAAGCATGAGGTGAGCTCCGTCACCCAAATGGGAGCCGACTTTGGAGCTCAACTTAGCTCTTATATGGAAGCAATGAACCTCAAAATGGACCAACAAACGGCTCTATTTCAACAAGCTCAAAGCTCATTAACTCAACCTCCTATGCAACAAGTGAATGCTATGGTGATGGCACCTAGCTTACCTCAAGGGTTTTGTGAATGTTGTGGAACATTTGGGCATGATCCTCAAGAATGTAGAGGGTCCGTGGAACAAGTGAATGCCTTTCAATCCTATAGGCAAGGAACCCCCTACTCCAACTTCTACAATGAGAACACAAAGAATCACCCAAATCTCTCATACAAAAGCCAAAATGTTCAAAACCCCCAACCACAACCATATGTTGCCCCACCCATGAGAAACAACCAACAAAACTTTCAAAGACAACAATACAATCAAAATCAAAACCAACCTTCCTACAATCAACCACAATACAACCAAAATCAATACAACCCACCACCACAAAATCAACCTCCCATGCAACCACAAGTTGGGGATCCAAACTTGGACATTCACAAAGCGATTCTCCAATTGCAAAAAGATAACCAAGCCAAAGATATTATCATCAATAACATCCTTGCCCACAATAAAATGCTTGAAACTCAAGTGACTCAAATAGCCTCGGGGAGTTCCTCTAGGGGAAAGGGTCAATTACCTCCTCAAGGTAACCCACCTAGAAATGAAACCGCCAATGCCATACATTTGAGGTGTGGAAAGAGTTATGAGGGACCAAGAATGCCAATTGAAGATGATAATGGTGAGGGAGACAAAGTGGAAGATGGTGGACCAATTGAAATTGAGGTTGTTGAATTGGATGATAAGGAGGAAGAGTGCTCCTCAAGTGAGAAAGTTGTTGTTGAAAAGAATGATGATGTGATAACAACAAACAAGAAGGTTGAGGAGCCTATTGTGATAAGGCTACCTTTTCCTTCTAGACAAGCCAAAACAAAACTTGATAAGCAACTAGGCAAGTTCATGGAAATTGTCAAGAACTTGGAGGTTTCCATTCCTTTCACCGACCTCATCACTCAAATCCCCGCCTATGCAAAATTTATGAAGGACATCCTTACAAGGAAGAAGTCATTGAGTGGAGTTGAAACCGTGGCATTCACCGGTGAATGTAGTGCATTTCTACAAAACCCAACCCCTCCAAAATTGAAGGATCCGAGTAGTTTCTCCATCCCATGCACCATAGGCAACATTACCATTGACTAGGCCTTGTGTGATTTGGGAGCTAGTGTGAGTGTGATGCCATACTCTATTTGTGAGAAACTTGGCATGGGGGAACTTAAATGCACAAACATCACACTTCAAATGGCGGACCGATCAACAAAGCAACCTTTGGGTGTATTGGAAGATGTCCCGGTTCGAATTGGGAAGTTTTTCATCCCGGTGGACTTCATAGTCCTCGATATGGCGGAGGATTCTCAAATCCCCATTATTCTCGGGAGGCCATTCTTGCACACCGCCGGAGCGGTGATTGATGTTAAACACGGGAGGCTTACTCTTGAGGTGGGGGATGAGAAAATTACATTCAACTTGCAAAATGCCATGAAAGCTCCAAATCTTGGAGAAGCATGTTATTTCATTGACATCATTGATGCCTTCGTTGAAGAAGTTACACCTAGCTTCTTTATGAGGGACCCTTTGGAGGCTATCTTGACTTTGTAGCCAAGGGGTATCATGGAGGAGTTACATGGGTTTGAGTTTGACTTACTTGAAGCAACTTTGGAGGGAGAAGAGCTTGATGAACAACAACTTCTAAGACTCGAGTCTATCATCCAAACTTCTTGTGCGGTAGACATTGCGGTAGAGGTACAAGCTCCTTCTCTTAAACATCTTCCTTCTAACTTAGCATATGCCTATCTTGATGAGTCGAAGTGCAAACCGGTGATTGTAAATGCTAATCTTGATGATGATCAATTGAATGCATTATTGTGTGTGTTGAGAAAACATGAGAAAGCTATAGGCTATAGCTTGGATGATTTGAAGGGGGTTAGCCCCGAATTGTGCATGCATAGAATTCATATGCAAGATGACCATGAGCCAAGAAGGCAACCCCAAAGAAGACTAAACCCCACCTTGCAAGAGGTAGTCAAAGGTGAAGTCATGAAGCTACTTGATGCCGGGATCATCTACCCAATCTCTTACTCCGATTAGGTTAGCCCCGTGCAAGTGGTGCCAAAGAAAGGTGGCACCACGGTAGTGAAGAATGATAAAGATGAACTAGTGCCCACTAGGTTAGTGACGGGATGGAGAATGTGCATAGACTATAGAAGGTTGAATGCCTCAACAAGAAAGGATCATTTCCCCCTTCCCTTCATTGATCAACTCTTAGAAAGACTTGCCTCAAACAAGTATTTTTGCTATTTAGATGGATATTTGGGATTCTTCCAAATCCCAATTGACCCGATTGACCAATCTAAGACCACATTCACATGCCCTTATGACACTTTTGCCTATAGGAGAATGCCTTTCGGCCTTTGCAATGCCCCGTCTACATTCCAACGATGCATGATGAGTATTTTTTCCGATTACATTGAATCTATCATGGAAGTTTTTATGGATGATTTTAGTGTGTATGGGAAAGATTTTGATTTGTGCTTGCATAATTTGTCCTTGGTGTTGCAAAAATGTGAAGAAGTTAGTCTTGTTTTGAATTGGGAGAAGTGCCACTTCATGGTTAATGAAGGGGTAGTTCTCGGTCATCTTATTTCGGAAAAGGGTATCCAAGTTGATAGAGCAAAGGTGGAAGTGATTGAGCAATTACCCCCACCTTCAAATCTCAAAGGGGTGAGAAGCTCCCTTGGTCATGTCGGCTTTTATCGCCGGTTCATCAAGGACTTCTCGAAAATTGCTAAACCACTTACACAACTTCTCCTCAAGGATACCCCTTTCCATTTTACTATTGAGTGTGTTGAGGCATTTGCTAGGATAAAGGAAGCTCTTATTTCGGCTCCGGTCATGCAATCCCCGGATTGGGAATTGCCATTTGAGGTGATGTGCGACGCAAGCGATTATGCCGTTGGCGCGGTTCTTGGCCAACGGAAGGATAAAGCTTTGCATGCCATTTACTATTCTAGCAAGACCCTTGATGAAGCACAAGTCAACTATGCAACAACGGAAAAAGAGCTTCTTGCCATTGTTTTTGCTCTTGATAAGTTCCGTTCATATTTGATTGGCTCCAAAGTCATTGTGTATACGGACCATGCCGCACTCAAATATCTACTTGCCAAGAAAGAAGCTAAGCCCCGCCTCATTAGATGGATCCTTCTCTTACAAGAATTCGATTTGGAGATAAGAGATAAGAAGGGTGCGGAAAATGCGGTGGCGGACCACTTGTCCCGGCTATGCTATGATGGAAGTAAAGATGACATGCCTATCAATGATTCATTCCCGGATGATTTTCTCTTTGCAATTCATGAAACAATCCAAAATCAAGCACCTTGGTTTGCGGACTTTGCCAACTATATTGTGGGTGGTGTTCTTCCACCGGGCATCAACCACAATCAAAAGAAGAGGTTTTTATTTGAAGCTAAGAGATACTTTTGGGATGATCCTTTGTTATTCAAGGAGTGCGGTGACGGGATGTATAGAAGATGTGTACCACAATGGGAGTATGATGAAATCATGAAAGGATGTCACTCCTCTCCTTATGGAGGGCACCATGGGGCAAGCAAGACCGTTGCTAAAATACTTCAATCCAGGTTATTTTGGCCCTCTATGTTCCATGATGTCAAGCACTTTGTCCAAAGTTGCGATGCTTGTCAACGCACCGGCAACATTTCTTGGAGGAATGAGATGCCCCAAAGGGGGATTCTTGAGGTGGAAGTGTTTGATGTGTGGGGAATAGACTATCAAGGCCCCTTTATTTCTTCAAGAGGGAATAGGTACATTCTAGTGGTCGTAGACTACGTGTCCAAATGGGTTGAGGCGGTGGCTTCCCCTACCAACGATGCCAAGGTTGTCATCAATTTCCTAAAGAAGATCATTTTCCCCCGGTTTGGAGTACCTAGAGCTCTAATAAGTGATGGAGGAAAGCACTTTCATGAAAAACGACTTGACTCACTACTTCTTAAATATGGTGTTCATCACCGTACCGGTTTGGGGTATCATCCCCAAACAAGTGGGCAAGTCGAAATCTCCAACAAAGAAATCAAATCTATCCTTGAAAAAGTGGTCTCGAAGCACCGTAAAGATTGGAGTTCAAAGCTCGACGAAACATTATGGGCATATAGGACGGCATTCAAAACCCCTATTGGAATGTCGCCTTATAAGTTGGTGTATGGAAAGTCTTGCCATTTGCCCATAGAGCTCGAATACAAGGCATATTGGGCAATCAAAGAACTAAATCTTGATGCAAAATTGAGCGGTGACAAGAGATTACTCCAATTACAAGAGCTTGAGGAGTTCCGGCTCAAATCTTATGAAAATGCCCAATCTTACAAGGAAAATACCAAACTCATTCATGACAAAAAGATCCTCAAAAGGGATCTCTAATGTGGAGACAAGGTTCTTCTATTCAACTCAAGGTACAAGCTATTTCCCGGGAAGCTCAAATCCCGGTGGTCGGGACCATTCTTGATCACCGAGGTAGGGAAACATGGGGATTTTGAGTTGGCAAGCAAAGATGGCCAAAGATTCAAAGTGAACGGGCAACGAATCAAGATCTACAAGGAAGGTTCTCTCGTAGGAGTAGTCGAGGCTTTGTACCTCAAGCCGACTACTCCTCATTAATTCTTGAACAAGAACGGGTTTTGTGAAGTCCCCCAAGAATCACAAATTTGTATATAATTCTAACTTATCTTACTAATGCTTGATAGATTTTAGTTTGCATGGAAATTGGTTAAATTAACGATAATGAGGTCGAAATGTTTGGCCAATTGAATCATTAATTAAACCAATTTCCCATTTCTTAGTTAATTTTGTAAATTTTTAGTGCAATTTTTGTCAAAGAGAGTGTGAGGGAGGGATTTAATGTGTTTGTGATTGTTTTTGTAAGTTGAAATGAAAGAAACATAGCGGAATGCTAATGAAGAAGCGAGAAATCGAGCAAAGAGTGAAGATTTTGAAGCAAAAGGGTCGAAAAAGACGAGTCACGCTCGTGAGATTAGGTTTCACGCCCGTGAAAGTTCAAGCTAAGCAAAGGAATCACGAGAATCAAGTTTCACGACCGTGAAACCCATCTCACGGTCGTGAAACAAGTTTCACGGTCGTGAAACTGATCTCACGGTCGTGAGATGGCAAAAATCAATGCAGTAACTGATGAACGATTTGTCGCGAACCGCTCAAGAAAAACAATTTATGAAACCCAACTAATGCGATAGCGGAAGTCGGGGTCGAACCAATAAGAAGATGGAGGGGTCAACTACAAGTTTGCATGAATCCTATTCTAGCCTAATAAATGTTGGATTGGAAAGTTAACTAAAAACTAGGAAAAACAAGTAATCGCTAAGTAATAAAGATGAAAACAATTAAGGGAAAGACTAAGGTGAAGGGTTCACCTTAGGGGGATTAATGGGCTAGTCGGGTAATTAGCAAATGGGTAAGTAATTCGAGTAAAATCAATTGCTAATGTCTCAACAATCAATAATCATCAACAAAGTCATCGCATTTGTCTCAAATCACCCATATAAACACTAGTCTAATCATTTCTACCATCGTCGCTTAAGAAATGATCAAACCATGCTTGGTAAAACGGGCAACTTTCGTTCACACATTTCATCAAACACTTAGTGTTCATATGAGCAATACCCAAATTATTTACCACAAACTTGCTAATTAACCAACCTAATACCCCACATAATCCTCCCTTAGGCTCCCCCTAAACCCTAGAGGAGAACTACTCACACATACTAAGGGGAATCAAAGCACTAAAGGCAAGAAGGAGTTCAATAAACATCATGTTAAGAGATGAACAATTAAAACAATCAAATGATAAACAATAAACTAGAAATGGAAATTAATTGCATAAACAACAAAAAAGATGAGAAATTTAATACCAACAAGCTTGTATTAGTGAAGAGGGAGAATGTCTTCAACCCAAAATCCTCAATACAAACCCAAAACTGAAATGAAAGACTAGATCTAACAACTTGAAATGAGAAACTAAGCTTAATTAGGGAAAGATTAGGAGAGTAATTAGTACTTAATAGAGGCTACAAATATCTAGGGTTTTGTGCTAAGAGGAATGTAAAAAACTGCTTACAAAATAATAGGGGGAGGGTATATATAGGTATCTCGAAATTAAGGAAGAAATTAGAAGAAGAGGGCGAATTTTCAGTGTTGTGTTCCTGGCCGGTCGACCGGCCGCCGGCCCTCTGACCGGCCCGGAGCACATCAGTAGCTTCCCCAATGACGCCTTCAAAAACTTCAAAAATCTTCTAAGTATTGGGAATCGGGGTCCTGGCCGGTCGACCGGCCGCCGGTCCCCCACCGGCCTGGAGCACCATTTTGTTCTCAAGGCATTCTGTTGTACGTGCAGGCCGGGTAGTTGACCGGCCGCCGGTCGACCGGCCGCCGCTACCTGGGCCTTTTCTTCTCTTTCTCAACTTTTTCATTTGTGGAGTTGAAGTCTAGGCCGGTGGGCCGGCCGCCGGTCGGAGGACCGGCCAGCAACACCTGATACTCATTTCTTCATTCTTCTTCTCATCTTCGAATCCCGACTCATGCAAGACCTTTATGCTCCGATTTCTTCATTTCCGCCTTAATTCCTGCAAATTGAGATCGACATTCATAGCGCGGGAAATCGGGAAATAAAATGCAATTAAAGACACGCAAATCCGTGTAAACGGACCAAAATGGGGACGAAAAGGAGAGGAAAAATGTGACAAATTAAATGCTTATCAAAATTCCCCACACTTAAGACTTACTCGTCCTCGAGTAAGTAAACAAAATTCGAGACCCATAAGTACCCTTATTCAACACTACACTAATACTAATGCTACAACCTAAACTACTAGTAATATCCGACGGTAGGCAATTAACGGGCCTCCTCCGTCCCTTCAACTCACAACGAGATACTCATGAGGTAGAGTACCTCCTTGCAAGGCAAGTAGGGGCTTGCTCAAAATTTCGACGCATCCAAATGAAAAACACGTAAGAACACGACAAAGATGCATCTAACAAAAGAAAAATCACATGCCTCATCCATGTGACGGAAATATCTAAAAGGAAAACCGTCTAAATAATGCACGATCCTTGTAAGCCACTAATACCATAAAGCATGGAAAAATATTCGCCTCCTAGCGGTGCAAATCTAATGATAATTTTGAACCCCGTCTACTATTTGCTTGGCCAAAAGCGATAAAATGGAAGATGGAAATGAAATCCTCGTGACGTTATTATGCACAATAGCATATGGAATTCACGTTTCTCAAATAAATGAGACACAAGGGTCGTCCCGTCTCACTATGCAACTTCAAAGGCAAATGATTCAAGAAGGATAAAAGGAAATTGAGATTTGAGTCTAAGTGCTTGCAAAACTTTTCATTTCACACTTTGCTTTCTTTTTCTTTTTCTTTCTTTTTGATTTGCATTTTGGTTTGCAATTTTTGGCATGAAAGCACACGGTTTCCGTCAAGGACATGCGGTCGGAACCAACAATAGGGGTATCCCCACCGTAGTGGCATCGAAAGGGGGCCTAGATATGGGCCCACTAGAATCCCTAGAAGTTCCGTTTTGCACTTCCTCGACGAAAACAAGAAAAGATGATAATTGACTCAATATTTTCAGCTTGTTTGATTTGTTTCCTTTTTTTTAGCAAAAGTGGAAGAACAATGAATCATGGTTGGTTGCATAGCAAGAACGGTCACCTAAGAATCCTTTCTACCATCGGAATAATCACATCAATCGAGGTTGTCGAGGTGGAATAAGCGCAAACTCGTGACTCGGCATTAGTAGACGGGTTAAAACTCACTAAAAATGCACAACCCAGGGCGTCTAAAATTCCACGATTAAGATGAACACTTTATGAATAAAAAAGTAGCAAAAAGGGACTATGCACATTCAACAAGTTTTCCAAAAAGACAATTATTAAAACATTTTTCTAAATGCAACTATATGCCATGATGCAATCTAGCATATATACAACCTAAATGCACATGCTCTAACCGACTATATGACACATAAGCTAATGCTATCTCCTAACAGCACACAAGTGGCACACACGCCAATCAACAAAATTCACACCATCGTCATCAACACATCCCGTCCTCAAGTAAGAAGGAAAGGAGATAAAGGAGAAGAGAAATAGGAAAGATCTCACCAAGACGTCTTCATTTTCCCTTTTTCGTGCCTCTTATGATGTGGGGCGCACCTATGGATGGAGATAAGAAGAAACACACGGCAATATATACAAAATAAACTATATACAAACTAATCTAAACATATATTTTTTGGAAAATTTTCAAATTTTTCGATTTTTAGGCATTTTTCAACTTTTTTCAAAAATCAACGATATATACAAAAGAAATAAATCCTCCCCACACTTAAGTCTTACTCGTCCCCGAGTAAGTGACTCAAATATGAAAGGAGGGAAAAAAAGAAAAGGAAAAACAAAACAATTTTTTTGGGTTTTTCAATTTTTTGGGAATTCTCTCCCCACACTTAGCATTTACATGGTGTGAGGGGTGAATTCAAAACAAATAACATGTTTTTGGGTTTTTAAATATTTTGAAAAATAAAAACTTGTTTTTGGGGTTTTTGATTTTTGATGAGTAATCACAATATGAACAATATATACAAGAGGGTTAGCTCTAAGTAAATGCAAACTACACTATATGCTAATCTAGAGTCTCGCTGCGCTGGTAAGGTGCATAAATGCAAGCCTCTCATGGGGGTACCTCCCACAGGAAAGTCTAGTGTGCCATATCGGAGTCTCGTCGTGGCGGTAAAATGCATAAATGCACGCCCCTCATGGGGGTACCAACCACGGGAAAGTCTAAAAATGACACCAAACAAAATGCAACTACGCTATATGGATGCAAGGCTAACATGTGACGATATGTTACAAAATTAAATTCTAATGCAAGCTTAAATGGATGCAACTAAATGGATAATTAAACTAAGATATAATACAACTATCTAAATGCATGCAAAAATATAAATATGATGAAGATTTGGATTTAAAGGGATCATACTCATGGGTTTCCGGCCTCAGGAGTATCCAGTGAAATCAGAGGATGTAGTATCAAATTGGCCATGAGTGGCCTCTGCAAAAGACGCATCTACATCCCTGGCTCCCGAACCAGAGCCGCCACCCTCCACAATCTCGAACCGGGGACCCATACTGTTAAACCACTCGGCATTCTGTGCCGCAATCTCTGGGTCCACCTCCTCCTCATCAACTACCGGCTGAGCAAAAACCGGTGCAGAAGAATAATAGTCATGCTGAATATTGAAATCACCGAACACCCTAGAACCCTGGTCATACCCGCCCTCTTGCCACATGAAATAGGACGGATGTGGGCCAACTGGCTCCCTATACCCCTCCCTACACCAATTATCGTAAGAAGGGTATTGACTAAGAGCCAAGTCATAATACATCATGTCCATCCTCTGCGACAAAAGAGCTCTATCCCGAGCTTCCTCCTCTCGCCACTTAGTTGCCGCCTCTCTTTCCCTAGCCACTGCCTCTCTCTCCGTAGCTGCTGCCTCGGAGGCCAAAGTCATATCGGCCATGAACTGGATCAAGGAAGGATCCAAAGGTGGGTAACTGGGAGTGGTGGAAGTGGATGCATCGGGTTGGGATGAATTAGGCCAAGGACGCCACTGATGTTGATGATAGAAGGGGTTCATATAAGGCAAGGTGGTGGAAGTGGGGCCCTGCTGCTCTCTCTTATATGTAGTGACGGGAGCAGTGGGATCTCGCCTAAATGCGGAAACTGGAGCTAGTTGATCTTCCGGGGTTTCTTCAGGTGGTGGTGGAGGGTTCTCCTCCTCTAGGGGGAGAAGATAGTGCGCACAATCAGGAACCACTTTCATTGCCGCACTATTCGGGAGGGGAATAGAATTGACCCCTCGAATCCTCCAATACGTCTTCCCGTCCTCAACTCTCTTCACTACCCACTCAAGCTTCTTTGAAATGTAATCCTCCGTCAACAAGGAGTATCCCCCTAAACACCTCAAATTACGCTCATCTAGAGCATCTCTACAAAGGACATGGGCAATCTTGGTTACAATTCCCCCTAAATGGATTCCGGTCGGGCTAAATGGGTCATTGGAGATTTTCTGAAAGTGGATAGCGACATGGTGACCAATGTTGACTCCAAACTTATTCGGCTTTTGGAACAAGTAAGCCGCCAAAATCGAAAGCTCATCGGCCCTAAAATTATGACACTCCTCTCTTCCAAACAACGTCCAACCCATAAACCGATGCCAAAACCTAATAGGGGCATTGTGGCAAGCATTTGCCGGCCTCTTAGTTCCCTTCACAAATTCCATTCCCGAGATAGTAGTCCAGACATCATTCACATTAAAGTTTTCGGGGACTTTGTATGACTGATGAAATTTGACCCCTAAAACCTTACAAAATTTCTCAAGGGAAAGGTTAAATGCAGTATTAAGAAGGCGAAAAGAAACAATTTTGACCATGCCCGTATTCCTATCCTTCTCATGACTAAAGGAACTTAAAAACTCCCAAGTAAGACGGGGGTAAGTACAGAAGTGCTGACCGTAGAGTTCCCCCATCCCCAAACCTTTGAAAAGCTCAAGAGTGACCGTATCAAGGTCGAGGTTTCGCATAGTATTCCGACAAATAAAACGGGAGTGGGGAAGGTTTCTGCGTTTTAAACATTGAAATTTACCTCTCGCGATTTCGCTTACGAAGACGATATCGGGAAAATCGTTATCCGGACCCATTCCCGCCGTTACTTGCTGGAGCCTAGCCTCCAACTCCGCCTCAAGCTGAGCCCTTGTTCTTTTCCTAGGTGGTTGTTGAGCCATGGAGTTTTTCGAGTAGTCAATCAAAAGAGGGAAAAATTGGGGTAAAATGAGGTTTTTGAAGTGGGGGATGGTTTTATTGGATGCAGTGGGTTAATTTTTGGGTTTGTTTGTTGGAGTGATGGAGTTTTGGGGAGATTTAGTGAGTTTTTGGTGGAGTTTTTGTTGGGATTTGAAGGAAGAAGGAGAAAGAAGGGAGAAGAAAACAAGAAGAATGAAATAAAAAGAAAGGTTCACGAGTGATTTAAGCTTCGGGTAGGGTTCTGGGCCGGTCCAGGCACCGGCCGCCGGTCGACCGGCCTGGGACCCAGTACAAAAAAATTTGATTTTTGGCTTTTTGAGTTTTGCGTGTTCAGGTACGCCAGGCCGGTCGGCACCCCGGCTGCCGGTCGACCGGCCAGGAACTCAGCTCAAAAATATCAAACTTCAACATTTCAGTTATGTGGTGCTCTGGGCCGGTCGTCAGACCGGCCGCCGGTCCACCGGCCTAGCTCTCAAGCCAAAATTTTCCAAAAACTCGCCTTCAATGATAATGAGCTCCAGGCCGGTCGGCACACCGGCCGCCGGTCGCCCGGCCTGGAATACCTGCACTTCAAATTTCACATTTCAAAAATTAGCTACTGGAGTGCTCTGGGCCGGTCGGCACCCCGGCTGCCGGTCGACCGGCTTGGAGCACTTCTCCTCTTCTTCACCTTCGCCTTCAAAATCACAACAAATTCCCAAAGAAACCCAAGTCACCCACAATCTCTACCCAACCAACATATTCCCAATGATACGGTTTTGATCCAAACCCGACTACAAGTGTTTCAAACCTACCTAAATCTTCCTCCTAAAGACGAAATACCCGAGTACACAAAACCAAATCTTCACAACTACTCCTAATATGCATGCTATATACAAAAAATTGGTGGTTGTTGAGGGACTCCACCAAACCTATCAATTCACAAGAGTTTACAAACAAGACTCCTACTCGGGAAGTGGATCCCCAAGGAAGAGTACTTCCACCGTTCCCTTTTCATCGCCATCAAAATATCTTTTCACTCGATGCCCATTGACTTTGAAATTACCACCTTCTTCGCTCCAAAGTTCAAAAGCTCCATGTGGTGAAATGTCGATAACTTTGAAAGGACCCGACCATCTCGAGCGTAGCTTCCCCGGAAACAACTTGACCCGAGAATTATAGAGTAAGACTTGGTCACCCACTTTTACATCTTTATCAACCAATTTGGCATCATGCCATTTCTTTGTTTGCTCCTTGTAAATCTTTGAGCTCTCGTAGGCATCAAGTCTTAGTTCTTCAAGCTCACTCATTTGGAGAAAACGTAGCTCTCCGGCCATATCAATGTCAAAGTTCATTTCCTTCAAGGCCCACCATGCCTTGTGCTCCAACTCGATTGGCAAGTGACAAGCTTTGCCATAGACAAGCTTGTAGGGAGTTGTGCCGAGTGGAGTTTTGAAAGCGGTGCGAAGGGCCCATAGAACATCCGGAAGCTTTTGAGACCAATCCTTCCTACCTTTGCTTGTGGTCTTCTCCAAGATGGCTTTTATTTGACGGTTTGAGACCTCCACTTGCCCACTTGTTTGAGGGTGGTAGGCAAGAGCGGTCTTATGCGTGACACCATGGGAAGAGAGCAAGATCTTGAAAGTGCTCTTCCTAAAGTGCGAACCTCCGTCACTAATCACCACCCTTGGGGTCCCAAATCTTGGAAAGATGGTGTTTTTGAAGAGCTTGATAACAACTTTAGCATCATATGTTGGGGTGGCAACGGCTTCAATCCACTTGGACACATAGTCCACCGCGACCAAAATGTACTCATTCCCACAAGAGTTGGGAAATGGTCCTATGAAATCAACTCCCCAACAATCAAAAAGCTCAATTTCAAGAATGTTTTGAAGGGGCATCTCATTTCTTTGACTTATATTCCCCGTTCTTTGGCATCGATCACAAGATTTGACAAAGTAGTGGATATCCTTGAACATAGATGGCCAAAAGAAACCACCTTGTAACACCTTGGCAATGGTGCGAGATGTACCAAGGTGGCCCCCATAGGCCGAGTTGTGAATTCTATCGACTATCTCCATGCCTTCTTCTATAGGAACACATCTTCGAAACATGCCATCACCACACTTGCGAAAAAGATGTGGGTCATTCCAAAAATAGCGTTTTGAGTCATGCTTCAACTTCCTCCTAGCTCTAGCATCCAACTCTTCCGGAATAAACCCGCTCACAATCAAATTTGCTAAGTCCGCAAACCATGGTGATTTACCACCTATCATCATCAAACTATCTTCTCTCAACCACTCATTGATCGGGCCACTCTCATCCTTCAACCCATGATCTTCGGTAGTCAATCTAGATAGGTGGTCGGCAACAACATTCTCCGACCCCGCCTTGTCTTTAATTTCCAAGTCAAACTCTTGAAGTAAAAGAACCCACCTCAAGAGCCTTGGCTTTGCATCCTTTTTCACTAACAATTGCCTCAAAGCGGAGTGATCCGAGTATACCACAACCTTAGAACCAACAAAGTATTGCCGGAACTTTTCCACGGCATGAACAATGGCTAGCATTTCCTTTTCCGTCGTAGAGTAGTTGACTTGGGCTTGATCAAGAGTTTTGCTTGTGTAGTAGATTACATGGTGCCTCTTGTCCACAACTTGGCCAAGCACCGCCCCGACCGCATAATCGGAGGCGTCGCACATAACTTCGAAGGGAAGGCTCCAATCCGGTGATCGGATTATGGGAGCCGTCACAAGAGCCTCCTTTAACCTACAAAAAGCACTCAAGCAAAGTTCATCAAATACAAATGGTGTGTCTTTGAGAAGAAGAGAAGTTAAAGGCTTGGCTATTTTAGAAAAAGTCTTTGATGAAACGTCGGTAAAAGCCCGCATGGCCTAGAAAGCTTCTCACTCCCTTCACATTTGTAGGGGGTGACAAGTTTTCTATTACCGAAACCTTAGCCATATCAACTTCTATGCCTCTCTTAGACACGATGTGACCAAGCACAACCCCCTCCTCCACCATAAAGTGGCATTTCTCCCAATTGAGGACGAGGTTGTGCTCCTCACACCTTTGCAAAACATTAGACAAATTCAAAAGCCCAAGATCAAATGAGTCTCCATGGACACTAAAGTCGTCCATGAAGACCTCCATACTCTTCTCAAGAAAATCGGCAAAAATTGCCGTCATACATCTTTGGAAAGTCCCCGGAGCATTACAAAGCCCAAAGGGCATCCTCCTATAAGCATAAACTCCTATGGGACAAGTGAATGTGGTTTTCTCTTGGTCTTCCGGGTGTATGGGGATTTGGAAAAACCCGGAATAACCATCTAGAAATGAATAGTAAGAATGCCCCGCCAACCTTTCAAGCATTTGGTCAATAAAGGGGATGGGGTAGTGGTCTTTGAGGGTGGCGGCATTTAATTTGCGATAGTCAATGCACATCCGCCACCCGGTCACGGGTCTAGAAGCTAAGAGAGTCCCATCCTCTTGTTCCACCATAGTTACCCCTCCTTTCTTGGGCACTACATGGACGGGCCTCACCCAAGAGCTATCGGTTATTTGGTAAATTATCCCGGCCTCTAGCAACTTCATCACCTCATTTTTCACCACTTCCGCCATCTTAGGGTTCAACCTACGTAGCCCATCTACCTTAGGTTTACTACCCTCCTCCAAGACAATCCTATGCATGCAAAGATTAGGACTTAAGCCTTTGATATCATCAATGCTATATCCAAGTGAACCCCTATGAGTTTTCAAGATTTTCAAAAGTTCAAGTTCTTGGCCTTCACTCAAATTAGCATTAATGATAACGGGATACGTCTCTCCCTCACCTAAAAAAGAGTACTTAAGTGAGGGAGGTAAGGGCTTAAGTTGTACCTTTGTTGTACCTTTGGAGGGAGAAGGCCCTCCACCTTCTTCATTAGCTCATCATCTACCTCGTGGTCATATCCCATCTCCTCATCATGGAGTGCCACTTGTAGAGCTTCTTCTTCACACTTCTCCTCTTCATGCACCTTCTCAACCACTTCTTCAATGACCTCTACCGAGCAAGCTTTGTGAAACATTGGTCCCTTCACTAGATGAGGAATATTAAATTCTAGGGTTTCGTTTCCCACCCTAATGGTTAGCCGCCCGTCCCTCACATCAATGAGGACACCTCCGGTAGCCAAAAAGAGCCTACCGAGGATGGTGGGAGTGTGGCTATCCTCCGGGATATCTAGGACAACGAAATCCGTGGGGATAAAAAATTTGCCAACTTTAACGGGTACGTCCTCAAGCACACCCAAAGGTTGCTTAACGGACCTATCCGCTAGTTGTAGAGTCATAGAAGTGTGGGTTAAACTTTCAAGTCCAATTCTTTTAGCAATAGTTAAGGGAATGACACTTACACTTGCACCATTGTCACATAATGCCCTTGAAATCATGACTCCCCCTACAACACAAGGGATAGAGAAACTTCCGGGGTCCCCAAGTTTTTTTGGCATTTTGAAAGAGTTAGGATTAATGAGGAGAGCACTACACTCCGCCTCCATAATCATAACATCTTGGGTACCCAAAGTTCTCTTATGAGTCAAGATGTCTTTTAGAAATTTTGAGTAAGTGGGCATGTTCAATATAACATCGGTGAAAGGTAAGGTCACTTCAAGTCCCTCAAGCATTTTTCTAAATTGGGTGAACTTGAAGTTTTCCTTAGTTTTCAAAGCTCTAGAGGGGTAGGGGATATCGGAAACAACAAGTGGAGAACTAAAAGATACCTTTGGAATGGGAGTTTTCTTGGTTACCTTAGCTCTTGCTATTGGTTGTACCTCTACTCCGTCATCATTGACATCCTTGCTCATCTCCTCTTCATAAGGCATAATCTCGATATACCCATCTTCTCCCTCTTTGGGTTGATCATCTTCACCCTTGCCATCATCTTTTAACTCCAAGGTAGGAGTCAAAATGGGCTCTTCAAATTCTTCTCCTTCCTCAACATGCTCATCATTTGGAATCTCATCATTCATCATATCCATGTAGGGGTTATCAAGCACTAGTCCACTTCTTAAAGTCACCGCACATGCATGGTGGCTTGATGAAGCATCCTTGGAGCTTTTCCCTTGAGCAAGTAGACCTCCCGGAGGCCTTTGAGGATTGTTCAAAGCTTGAGAAGCTAACCTAGCTTCCAATTCTCTCACCTCCTTTTTGTGAGCATTAGTGACATTTTGCAAAGCCAAGTTGTTTTGGATTTCCATGTTTTTGACTAGTTGCAAAACTTCACTTATTGAAGGATCATTCTCTTGATGAGGTTGATTTGTTAAAGGGAGGGCAAATGCATAGTCATTTCGACTACTTGAACCTTGGTTGTTGTTTCTTTGATTGTTAAAGTTTCCTTGTTGATTGTTATTGAAATTTCCTTGTTGCCCCCTTGAACCTTGATTGTTGAAATTTGACCCTTGGTTGTTGTTGAAATTTGGCCCTTGGCCTTGGAAAGATTGATCGGGAACCCCTTGACTTGCTTGATTGTTTTGGTTGCCTTGGTAAAAATTACCTTGGCCTTGGTTGTTGAAGTTTTGGTTCCCTTGATTTTGATTCCAATTCCCTTGACCTCGATTCCAATTACCTTGGTTTTGGAAGTTACCTTGGTTATTGTAACCTTGATCATTGAATTGTTGATTTTGGAATTGGTTTGATCCTTGACCTTGTTGAGAGTTGTTGAATTGATTGTTATAGTTTCCTCTAGAAAATTGACCTCCTCCTCTAGGTTGGGAAAAACCCGGAGGGTTGGAAGGTTGAGTTTGTGTGTGTTGAGGGTTTAACACATTTTGGCTTTTGTAACTCATGTTTGGGTGAAATTTCGAACTTGGATGATAGAAATTGGAATTTGGGTTGTAAGCTCCTTGACTTTGGAATTGAGGCCTTGAGGGCCGTGGGTTGTTGTTGATACCTTGGAAAGCATTCACATGTTGATAATCATTTGCACCTTCATTGTTATAAGAGACATTGTTCCCACAAACTTCAAAGGTGTGTCCATATCCATTGCAAATTTCACAAGTGGGGGTTTGATAAGCTTCCACCATAGGAGGTGCATAAGACCCACTAGCTTCATTCACATGATGGCCTTGACTTTGATTTTGAGCTTTTTGAAGCTCGGCAAAACCCTTTGTAAAAGTTTGTGTGAGCAAATCAATCTTGGCATTGGTATCCGCATTTGAGAAGTTCTCACTTGGGTACTTAGAACTCCTTCTCAAGCTATTTCCTCTAGAACTAGTACCATAGCTAGACTCCGATTCAACCATCTTCTTAATCAATGCCGCCCCTTGTTGGTCATTCAAATGATCAAAACTTCCCCCCGCGGAAGCATTCACCATAGCCTTGGTTTGAGGGAGGAGAGTTTGATAGAAAGTTTGAGTGACATACAAATCCGCAATTCCATGATGAGGGCAACGGGAAAGTAAATCAATGTATCGATCCTATGCCTCTCCCAAGGACTCTCCATCCTCTTGTTGAAAGGTTGTTATCTCATTTCTTAGCATTGCCGTTTTGGAGGCGGGGTAGTACTTACTTAGAAACTCCTTAGCCAAATCATCCCAAGTAGTGAAAGTGTTTGGAGGATGGTTATTTAACCACCTCTCCGCCCGGTCTTTAAGAGAAAATGGGAACAACATTAGACAAAGGGTTTTCTCGGGCACACCATTCCTCTTCATGATTCTTACCCTACTTTTGAATTTTCTCAAGTGGGCATGAGCATCCTCATCGGGGAGGCCTCCAAAGCTATCCCGCTCAATAGAACTCATTTGAGCCGGGTGAATCTCAAAATTATTTGGGGCCAAGACACCGAAATTGATTGGAGATTGGGTATCATCGTGGTTGGGACGGTTACGATCACGTAAAGTCGTCATTTGTGGTTGATTTTGTTGTTGAGGTATTGTAGGTGGTGAATTTGGTGGTGTATTTTGTTGTGTATTATAGAAGGGGTTTTCAAATATGGGTTCAATGGTGTTGTTTTGTGGGAGATCGATTGTTGGAGTGGATGTAGAAGCAATTGAAGTATTGGCTTGTTGATGGCTAACTCTTCTTGAATTCCTAACCCGAGCAAGTGTATTAGCTCGGAGAGTCCTAAATAACCTTTCGGGCTCCGGATGGCTCAAGAACAACCCTTCACCCCTAGGCATGCACTCAAAGCAACTCAAAAACAAGTTAGACTCCTAGTGTGTTTTTGGGCATACTAGGGAAAGACAATAATGCAAGGCACTCTACAAATAGTCTAACAACTAAAAACCAACAAAAACAACAAGTAACTTAGCTAAATCTAAGACACAAAACAAACTACGAGTTTCCTTACGCCATCCCCGGCAACGGCGCCATTTGATGAACGATATGTCGCGTACCGCTCAAGCAAAACAATTTATGAAACCCAACTAATGCGATAGCGGAAGTCGGGGTCGAACCACAAGGATGGAGGGGTCAACTACGAGTTTGCATGAATCCTATTCTAGCCTAATAAATGTTGGATTGGAAAGTTAACTAAAAACTAGGAAAAACAAGTAATCGCTAAGTAATAAAGATGAAAACAATTAAGGGAAAGACTAAGGTGAAGGGTTCACCTTAGGGGGATTAATGGGCTAGTCGGGTAATTAGCAAATGGGTAAGTAATTCGAGTAAAATCAATTGCTAATGTCTCAACAATCAATAATCATCAACAAAGCCATCGCATTTGTCTCAAATCACCCATATAAACACTAGTCTAATCATTTCTACCACCGTCGCTTAAGAAATAATCAAACCATGCTTGATAAAATGGGCAACTTTCGTTTACACATTTCATCAAACACTTAGTGTTCATATGAGCAATACCCAAATTATTTACCACAAACTTACTAATTAACCATCCTAATACCCCACATAATCCTCCCTTAGGCTCCCCCTAAACCCTAGAGGAGAACTACTCACACATACTAAGTATATCAAACAACTAAAGGAAGGAAGTAATTCAATGAACATCATGTTATGAGATGAACAATTAAAACAATCAAATGATAAAAAATAAACTAGAAATGGAAATTAATTGAATAAACAACAAAAAAGATGAGAAATTTAATACCAACAAGCTTGTATTAATGAAGAGGGAGAATGTCTTCACCCTTAGAATCCTCAATACAAACCCAAAACTGAAATGAAAGACTAGATCTAACAACTTGAAATGAGAAACTAAGCTTGATTAGGGAAGGATTAGGAGAGTAATTAGGGACTAATTTAGGTTACAAATTATCTAGGGTTTTGTGCTAAGAGGAATGTAAAAAACTGCTTACAAAATAATAGGGGGAGGGTATATATAGGTATCTCGAAATTAAGGAAGAAATTAGAAGAAGAGGGCGAATTTTCAGTCTTGTGTTCCTGACCGGCCGCCGGCCCTCTGACCGGCCCGGAGCACATCAGTAGCTTCCCCAATGACGCCTTCAAAAACTTCAAAAATCTTCTAAGTATGGGGAATGGGGGTCCTGGCCGGTCGACCGGCCGCCGGTCCCCCACCGGCCTGGAGCACCATTTCACTCTCATGTGGCATTCTGTTGTATGTGCAGGCCGGGTAGTCGACCGGCCGGCGGTCGACCGGCCGGCGCTACCTGGGCCTTTTCTTCTCTTTCTCAACTTTTTCATTTGTGGAGTTGAGGTCTAGGCTGGTGGACCGGCCGCCGGTCTGAGGACCGGCCTGCGCCACCTGAAGACTCATTTCTTCATTCTTCATCTCATCTTCGAATCCCGACTCATGCAAGGTCTTTATGCACCGATTTCTTCATTTCCGCCTTAATTCCTGCACTTTGTAAACAAGTTGATATAAGCTCTAGTTACATTCTATCAAAAAGTGGCAACATAATCCCGTCTTATTTTTCAGACGGAAATGGTCCGTCTGAAATAAGAATTTGCGATACATTACACTATCTTTGTAAAAAAAAGATTAAGCATCGAATGTATTATCACATACCCTTTTAGTTTTCGAGTTTACTTATATTCTTTTCTGAGTATTTAAAATTTGTAAGTTACTCCCTCTATTCAAGTCCAAACACAGCCTTTCTCTTTTACACGTTTGTCAATGCACGAATTGTAACGTAAATATCTTGAGTTTTACATTATAAAAAAATATAAAAATTTGATAATCTTATTGTACTTATAAAGACGAATCAAACAAGGTCCCACATGACCATATTTTATCTTACATATTGTAAGGAATTGTAAAAATTCTTTTCATGAAAAAATGTTGCATTTGGACTTAAATTGAGGGAGTATAATACTTTTTTTATGGAAAAAAAATTTAAAATTAATTGAATTTATATTAGTGTAATGTTTAAACAATATTATACTAGTTTTTATCAATATTTAAATGAATAAGCTAAAAAAATTTATAGTAAAACCTTGTATTTTAAAAATAAAACTCAAAAAGTTAACCTTAAAATACTATACAACCTCTGATATACTCCGTATATATCTGAACTGGGGACAAAGTTATAATATTCGCTCAACTGAATATCACAATTCAACCGTTACACTCCTCAGTCATGGTACCGGGCCGGGTTCGGGCCGGGCCGGGCTGACCCGGTGGCGGGCCGGGTTCACCTGGTCTGACCCGGGCCAGGCCCGTTGGGGAGGGCGGGCTGAGCCGGGCCGGGCCGGGCTCTTTGAGTGTTGACCCGGGCCTGGCCCGTGGGGTTGGGGTGGGCGGGTTTATTCAGGGCCGGGCGGGCCGGGCCAGTAGAGTAGTTCGATTTTTTTTTTTTTTTGAACTTAAATGTGGAGAAAAGAAAAAAAATAATACGATAATTGGTAGCTTACATAATTAAAATGGTTTACATTCCTCCATAATAGAATCGCCTTACATACTCATGACTTACATAATACGATAATTAAAAATTAGTAACTTACAATCTTACATAATTAAAATGGCATACATTCCTCATTTCCTTCATAATAGAAACGACTTACATATTAAATGACTACGAATTGAAATATTACATGACGTGGAGAGACAAACTATAAAATACATACTATAAAGAACACAATGTAAGAGACAAAATATAAAAGACATAATGGGTTTTTAATTTTTTTTTAAAAAGGGCTTGATCAAAATGAATATAACTCTTTCAAATAATACCAAATTAATTTAATTTGATATTAAGTAAAAAAATTATAATTATTAAGGTGCCTACGTATCTCGAAAGAATCAAAGCCGACGTAGTTCTTTACTTACCCGACTTACCTTTTTATGGATTGGAGGTGTATCTTTAGTTCCCGGATGATGCATCGGTAGCCACTATCTCGTCGGCTTCTAATGGGTCGAACTCCTTTGCCCCTTGACGTCTTATCTTGGCTAGATCCCAATCTCTTTTGCACACACACATCTTTACGGTTGGGGGAGCCAAACGAGATCTTTTATCATCTAGAACTCTTCCACCTGCACTAAAAGCGGATTCCGACGCAACCGTAGAAGCGGGAACAACAAGCACATCTCTAGCTATTTTTGATAGTAAGGGGAATTGGATGGAACGGGCTTTCCACCAAAGAAGGATGTTGAAATCCGTATCATTAGTATCAACCCCATGCGTTAAATAATCGTCAAGTTCTTTTGTAGCGAGAGTAGAAGTGGAGGACGATGAGGATTGGGTTCTCCGAAATAAAATAGAATGAAGTTGGTCGTCGAAACGAGCGCTTTTTGTAGTTACGGAACTACTAGAAGAAGACTCCCCCTTATCCTTAGCATAAATCTTACATAATTCACGTAAAACATCAATACATTTTTGGACATATATTTCAACATCAAAGTCGATAATATTAAGCATTTCATAATAAAAGAGTAAACTATTAGTTAAACCTATTTGTTTAACACATGGATCTAATAAGGAAGCTACGCCATATATATATGGAAAAGAAGTAAAATATTTTACCCATTTTGTTTTCATATCATCAACAATTGGTATTAAACATGGTTCAACATTTTCATCAGTTTTAAAAGCAATAACAATTTTTAAACATTCAAGTATAACTAAATGCACATTAGGCTCGTACACAAGAGAAAAAACGTTGGTGGCATTGTAATACGGTTTTAATAAGTTACAAACATTAGCGGCAATTGTCCACATACTATTATCAATCATTGCATCTTCATCACGTTGGTGACTATTATAAAACTCAGTTAAAACATTTTTATACCTTAAAGCTTGTTTAATCAATTTATATGTCGAGTTCCACCTAGTGGCACAATCGGTACCCCATTGTTTATTTCGTAACCCATGTTTATCACATAATGGTTTCCATTGTGTTTTCATCGATCTAGCATTTCTAGTCCAATTAATACAAGTTTTAATGGGTTCTAAAAGTGGTGCTAAAAAAGCAAGTCCTTCTTGAGCCGACAAATTAATAATATGGGCACAACACCTAACATGCACAAGATCACCGTTTAGCAATAAATCATCCATTTGAAGAACATAATCAATACATTTAGTATTAGCCGATGCATTGTCAAAAGAGATGGAGAAAAGCTTTTTAGTCAAATTAAATTTATCTAACGTTTTCTTAAGACGCAAATAAATGTTATAACCGGTGTGTTTTTCTTCCATGATATCCAAAGCAATAATACGTTTTTGTAGAAAAAAATCATTATCAATCCAATGGACGGTAACACACATAAATGGATTATTTTGTTTTGAAGTCCATGTGTCACTAGTTAATGCTACTCTACCATCAAAATTAGCAAAATATGCAATCAATTCTTTTTTGTGTTCTTTATATTGTGCCATAGTACGATCTTTCAAAGTGTGACGGTTAACATGAGAATAAGACGGTTGTAAAGCAAGCCTATTAAAATTTTCCAAATTTACACTTTCACCATAAGTAAAAGGCAACTCTTCAAGATTAACAAAAGTGGCCATATGATCAATCATATTTTTTTGGGAATAAAAGAAAGGCTTATCTCCGCCGGCTTGTTCACTCATGAAACCGCTTAGTTGAGTTTGAGTTTGGCTACCAACACCACTTGCGGTGATACCATGGTCGTTCCTCAAGTGCCGACTCATACTTCCAAACCCGGTTCCAATGGACCAAGCATAAGATTTCATAATCTTTGTTATGTCACGGCAAACCGTGCATACACAACGAAAATGCCTTGGTTTATTTGGGACGGGCACTTTCTCGTAATATTTCCATACATAGGACACTTTTCCTGATGGTTTACTTCCACCCGCTTCTTCTTCTTCTTCTCCTTGTTCAACTTCTTCATTACGGTTATTACCTACAATAAATTAAAATAATATAATTAGATATGTGAAATTGTGAATCAAAAAAAAATTGTAGTAAAATAAATAATAACACTAATTAAAAATCGAAATTGAAATATAATAATAACACTAATTGAAAAAAAAATTTATTACCCTCTTGAGACGCAAACATGGCTGCAAATTCTTCCGGAGTATAATCTCTTCCCTCTTCCATTTTTTATATAATTATAATTTTTATATTTTTATATAATAGTAAGTATTAAAATTATATTGTAACTATTATAAAAACTTGAAAATTGATATATGTAAAAATGTAGAATAGAATAGATAGAGAAGTGAGAAAGTGTGAGGATTAGTGTTAGAATTAGGGGGTATTTCTAGGAAATTAAGTAGGGAAAAAACAAAAAAAAAATTAAAAAAATAAGAAAAATGGCATATAGCCGTTGGGACTCAACTCCAACAGCTATATTTGGGTGGGGCGGGCCAAGGACGGGCCGGGCCAGGCCGGCCAGGAGGGCGGGCTGGGGAGCGGGCTGGGGAGCGGGCCGGGCTAATAATCATGGACCCGGGCCCGGCCAGGGGGGAGGGGCGGGCTGGAACGGGTCTGGCAACGGGCCGGGCCGGGCCGGGTCATAATAGCCAGATGGCCGGGTCGGGCCGGGCCGGGCCGGGCTGACCCGCCCTTTTCCCCATGTCTACTCCTCACTCACTAGTCACTACTTAGCTTACACACCCTTTCAAAACTTCGCGCCTAAGAAACCTCACTTTCTTCTGTTTCACAGAGAGACGGTCTCACAGTAAATTTTTTATTTTTATTTTATAACTATCACTACGACGCCACCCTTGGGTTTTGCTATGGACCCGGAGGAGGAACTGGCGAAGAAAATGCAGGCGTTGGAAGACGAGGAGGCAGAGCTTCGTGAGATGATGTCAAAGCTCGTGAGCTCTAGAGAATTTCCGCCGCGAATTTCGGCGGCGGAATATAAGTTTACGAAGAGGGGATACTTGAATGTGTTGCAGTGTATGGGACAATCTGTTCATATATTCGGGTTGGACGGTCGAGTTTTTTATTGGTATGATGACTATTTATAGTAACTCTACTTTATTTACTGCAGATTTGATTGTTATTATTGTTATTAAAAGACTATTAGATGGCACAAATTCTTGTTTGTGACGGGCAGTATCCGTCACAAACTTGCGACGTGTACCACTTCCCTTCACAAATGACCCATTTAAGGGAAAAGGGGAAGCACATGGGGGTGCCCCACATGTTCCCTCTACCCATTTTGTTAGAGGAAAAATCCGTCGCAAGGTCCGACCCGTCACAAGGGAGACCTACTGATTAGATGGAGTAGAACTTAGAACTACATACTGATTTTGTCGAATCAGTTTGTGGGGGTAATGGTTAAACTCGTCCCCAATTTTAGGGGTCAGGGCTGGTCAATCGCGTGGGCCGGGCCTAATTTGCTGAACCCAGGTGTGGCCCGATGAAGTGATTGGGCCGGGCCATTCTGGGCCTGGTGGAGGCCAGATGGACCCAAAGCTGGCCCATTGGGCAGGTCGAAGGCGGGCGGGGTTGGGTCCAGGTAAGATATGCTCGACCCAGGCTCGAGCCTTGTAATTGATGGGTCGGGACGGGCAGTGCTGCATGGGTAAATCTAACCCGTTAGCAGGTTAGGTCAAGCCGGTCCACATGTGTTGACCATTCCTATTAGGCATGCTTGCCTATCGTGTCATTTTACGCACATGAAAATGCTTCCACTCGATATTAACTTATCTGGTATTTGATTAAAATGACTCGTTTGTTAGATTTAACAACAAATATATTAGAGTATTGGACCTCACTTAGACCTGAAAACATACACCAGTCTAACCCGAAATAAAGAACATTATAATGATCTACAAGACTACAATGCCGAAAATAAATATTTTGAAATCATAAAATAATATCATCATAATTGTCTCATAATCTCTTATAAATACTCTTTTATTCGATCATGTCATTCTTAGGGCTGTTGAACGGTGCGGCTAGCCCGGACCAGCGCGTACATTTTGGCCAAAATTATTTAGATGGGCATTACCCGCTCCAACCCATTGGGCCTGGCTAGTGCGCATTTCCTTGGCCCGACGGTAAAAAAATAAAAATATAAAACATAGGAGTCCTTGATCGGCCCGGCCTGGCGTGCTAGTCCGCTACTAAGTGAGATGGGCTATGGCTGGAGGAAACTGGCACAATATTGCCTAGCCCAGCCCGGTCTCATGTTTGGGCCGTGTCTGAGTTGCAACCTGCCAGCCCGGCCCTGCCCACTGAACATCCTTAGTCATTCTCGTGCAATTGAGTAAATACTCTCGTATATATTAAGCACGTATATGAAAATAAAATAAACCGAGAGGATAGTTAATTTTGCATAACACTTGCTCCTTGTTTGGAATAGAAGTAATTATTACGGAAGTAATAAAGTCTATAACAAAAGAAACTGGAAGGAGATGGGTGGTTAGTGGTGGCCGGTGGGTGTGAGCTTTGAAGGGGAAAAGAGGAAGAGGGTAACTGTTCCCTTCGCTCCTTCCACCGCACACAGTCCATTGTCCACCACAATCACCGATAACTCCAATGAAACCACCAGTTTAACGGCCACCCGGCAATAACTATAACCCTGCAGTCCTGCACCATGGTCAACACGAACAATTGATCGGAAAGGAAGGAGTATGAAACACTAGAGTTCCACCTCTCTTTAACCTATAACTCTAAGTGTGATGCTTAATTTCCAAAAATGTACTAGGAGCAAATATGACTGTTTTGGGTGCTTGTAAGACAGTGCCTTTTTGACTAATGTCTTATTCCCTTTCCCTCTAAATCCGTCCATCCAACAAGTATATTTATCGTGCGTAGGAACCGTTCTGCTGAAAATATGTATGGTTATACTGCCGCAGAAGCCATAGGCAGAGAGACATGTGAACTTCTCGTTTCAAATCCCGATATGGCTTCAGCTAAGGTTATCAGACAACGTTGTATAATGGGAGAAACCTGGACTGGGCAGTTCCCTGTTAAGAACAAGATGGGACGACAGTTTACAGTTATCGCAACCAACACTCCTTTTTATGACGATGATGGTACTCTCATTGGGAGTACATGTGTCGCATGTGAGTCAAAATTGTTTAAGGACAGTCAAGTCTCCATATCAAATCCTGAAGAAGAGAAGATCGGTCAAGATTTTAGCAGACATGCATATTCTGTTGGCACGCCTGTTGGTATGTTCTCTTCGTTTGCGACAGGTAAGTCCACTGCATACTCTCATGGAGATTCTATTGGCGAAGATGAGGGGAAACCTAGTATCCACAAGATGATAATTTCCACTGCTGAGGCTTGGATTGGTAAGACAGCAATGCGATTGTTATGGAAAGGAACTGAACGTGAATCATCGAAATCTCAGAGTGGTCAAATCGGTTGGCCATGGATGCAAAAGGAACAGGATCCTAATCAGGCACATTCTGCTGTTAAGTCAAAAATCACGACAAGTGACTACAAGCGACCTGGTTCAAATAAGGTCTCCAGCTCCTGCTCGTCATTCAATGTTAACAGCAGTAGCAGTGCAAGTAGCTGTGGAAGTGGCAGCAGCAGCACTTCAACACATAAATTGGATGCTGAAACTGATTGCTTAAACTATGAAATCATGTTGGAAGATTTAACATTCGGAGACCAGATTGGTCAAGGTATAAGCCAGCTTTGGGTGCCCGCTTGTCCGGATAAGTCTTCTTATAAAACATTTATCAAAGTGCTGATCTTTGAATCTGTAACTTTCTACTGCAGGTTCCTGTGGAACTGTGTACCACGGGCTCTGGTATGGATCGGTATGTTCCTTTGGGCTTCTGTATGATGATTTCCTTGCATAGTTGGTATTAATTTAATACGTTAAGACTCCTTCTATATCTTTAAATCTTTTATGCATTTTGTCAACTGCAGGATGTCGCTATTAAAGTTTTTTCCAAGCAAGAATATTCGGAAGAAGTTATATCTTCTTTCAGACAAGAGGTAGCCACTTATGCATTTGAACTCGAGTTCGTCCTTGGTGATTGTTACGGTTTCTTCAATGTTATTGCTTTACGCTTTCTGTTATATACTCGTATAATACAGATGGGATTGATAAAGTGCATTTAGGCCTCTGAGTTTAAAGAAGAAAATGATGCCGTTCACTTCTGACCCAATGTGATGTCTGACATAATCTGTTGATTTTGTTTAGGTCTCCCTAATGAAGCGACTTCGGCATCCTAATATTCTCTTATTCATGGGCGCTGTGACTTCACCTCAGCGACTCTGCATAGTTACAGAGTTCCTTCCTCGGTTCATTTTTAACTTTTTTTTCAAGAAGTATATATTATTGTATTTCTTTTGCAAGGCGGTCTCTTTTGATGCTAGAGAAAGATACAATAATATATAGAGTCTTTTATTATGATGCAGGGGGAGCCTGTTCCACCTGCTACAGAGGAGTACATCCAAACTAGATTGGAGACGACGGATTCATATGGCATTAGACATAGTTGGTATTCTGGTGTTACTACTCTATTGAAGAAGCAATATCTGAGATTTGAATCTTTGATTATGATATCTTGCAAACATAACGCAGGCTCGAGGAATGAATTATCTTCATAACTGCAACCCACCTATTGTCCACCGCGATTTGAAGTCTTCTAATTTGCTTGTTGATAAAAATTGGGGTGTCAAGGTTTTGCTCATAAATCCTTTTTTATTTTTTCTGTTACACATCTCTCTCAAGCTGAAGTAGGAAATTTCTACAATTTTTGTATCTTCTGGCAGGTTGCGGACTTTGGCCTTTCACGCGTAAAGCATGAGACTTATCTTACAACTAATACTGGGAAAGGAACAGTATGATCAAAACATTTGTGCCTTTTTTTCTAGATATGCTTGACTATTATACTCTATCTTTTATTATTCATAGTTTGAGTTGATGTCGCTTTTATTTTTGCGTGTAGCCTCAATGGATGGCTCCAGAGGCACTTCTAAACGACCGTTCAAATGAAAAGTATGTTGAAAAACATGTAATTCTGATGTTTATTAGAGGATAGTTCCAGCTCTGCAGTTTCCTACATTCTTCTAAGTTGATGCTTAAGAGTTAAGACTAGGGATTTCGTCGTGTTAGGTCTGATTTATACAGTTTTGGGGTCATACTACGGGAACTTGCCACTCAGAAGATCCCTTGGGAGAATCTAAATGCGATGCAGGTATTTGTTTTCTGGATAAGTCAATGCAGTTTTCTACGCATTTTTTTATTATGAGTTATTTGTTGACACAGGGGTAAGGTTCCTTACATCCCACCCCCCTCACCCCGGCAATTGTGAGAGCCTTTACAGACTTTACTAAGGTATGTAATGCCAGAAGCCAGTAACCGTGAGAAATGAATACTACTGATGCATGCAGGTGATAGGAGCTGTAGGTTTTATGAATCAAAGGTTAGATATACCAGACGATGTAGATCCAATGTGGGCCTCTATGATCGAGAGTTGCTGGCGCAGGTTCTTTTTCTTCTGCTTGTCACTTAATTCGATATTTCTGTCAATATAATCTGATCCCAACAGAAGCTATTATCAATACGGAGTATTATTTTGTGCCTTCTAAAGGCATTCAGTTGAGAGAAGTTCATTATACGAACTTGATCAGTCATAAACTCATAATGTGTCGCTAATTTTAAATATTCAAGTCCGACACTTGGTTATGTACTTGAGACAGAGTAACATAAACCCTCAATCCAGAGGGATCTGATGAACTGTATCTTCATGGAAATGTTTTATATATTCGTATAGTTGAGATGACGGAAATACATTGTTTAATTTTGTTACAGTGAGCCTCAAAGCCGCCCCACGTTTCAGGAATTGTTAGAGAAGCTGAAGGATATGCAGAAACAATATGCCATACAATCCCAAGCAGTCCGGGCCGCTTCTACAGTTGTTCCCCCTAAACATGTTTGATCCACTGATCTCGACATGCGGCATGGTTGATAAAGGCCTTTTACGGCATGCGGCACTCAAAAGCCGGGTAGATGAAGGCTTGTCCTGCAGGAAAGATTGGTTGGCTCGAAATGAGTTGTTCTCTTTGCCAATCAAAGAATTCTTACAATTTACGAAATACTTTGAAACAACTAATTTAAATAGTCCATATTGAATGAGGTAAACTATTTACTAAAAAAGCTAGCTGAAACCCGCAGAAAAACCGATCCATAATCTATTTCTACTTAAGTTTTATGAATCATAGATACACGCATTCAAGTTTCATTCAATTGATTGATCGTCTAGGGCTCGACATATCAAATTGGATAAATATTTACGTGCTATACTTTTTAGAAGTGGATTAACTTGAGTCAAACGAGTTCATATTTCGGGTACTGTTTTTGTGCTATACATTTTGAGTATAGAGCTCGTCTTATTAAATGGGATAAATATGATTACTACCAAAAAAATTACACTAAGTGTGTTATTTTAACGTCGTGGCGGATCAAATATGCTACTCCGTCTGATACTTTAGAAATGGCTCATATTCCATTTTTGGCCTATTCATTAGAATTGCCCCATTTTCATTTAGAGCACGTTTTTGTTAACGAAATCCTCTTACTTTATTGGTCAGTGTGAAACCCACCACCCCACTCTAGGGATGGTCAAACATCCGGGTCAGCCCGGCAGGACTCGCTCCCCCCGACCCGACCCGACCAAACCTGCCCCAACCCGCCCCTTGGGTCACTTTTGGCTCGGCCTGGCCCGCTTGCAACCTGATTCAACACGTCTGACCTTATTATGAACAACGCCATTATCCATAGTTAATAGGAATATTTATAATAGTTGGACTTCAACCATTACCTTTTGTTTGAGTTGGTTCATCTATCATGGTATTAGAGACAGTGTGACCGAAGGGTACGGGTTCGAATACTGGCGACCTCAAAAACTTGGGATTTTCAGAGGTGCTAATACACCCAGAGGGAATCCCGGGCCGACTTGGACCAAGCCGAGCTTGAGCTGCACGTGAGCCGTCTCGTCTCATTATCACCCCTAATCACAATAAATTTGGTTATTTAGGATCATTTCAAATCGGGTCGTTTGTGGGTCGGTGGTTTCGGGTCGGGTTATTTTGGGTCGGGTCTCTTTCGAGTCAGTCAAGGTTCGGGTCAGGTCTGGGTCGGGTCGGGTTTCGGGTCTTCCTCGGGTCAGGCAATTCCGGGTCGCTTTCGGGTCTCGAGTAAGCCTTATCGGGTCGGGTAGTTTTGTCAGGTCTAAGTATGTCCACTGCATGCTCTCATGGAGATTCTATTGGTGAAGGTGAGGGGAAACCTAGTTTCCACAAGATGATAAATTCCACAGCTAGGCTTGGATTGGTAAGACTACAATCGACCCCGTTCAAATGAGGCCTCCGGCTCAAGGTAAGCCAGCTTTGGATGCCTATTTGTTCCGATAGATCTTATAAGACATTTGTCTAGGCGTGGAGATACAATTATCAAACTGCTTATCTTTGAATCTGTTTCTTCTTACTGTAGGTTCTTGTAGAACTGTGTATCACAGGCTCTGGTATGGATCGGTATATCCCTTTCGCTCCCCCAACTTCAGTTGTAATCTCGTTTTGTTCTTTAGTTTTGCACTGTGGCTTTTTTTATGATAAGTAATATATTTAAGACTCCATCTACATCGTCTTATTTATTTTATATACTTCGTACTTCTCAACCGCAGGATGTCGCTATTAATGTTTTTTCCAAGCAAGAATATTTAGGAGTTATATCTTCTTGCAGACAAGACGTAGCAGGACTTGTGCGTTTGAACTTGAGTTAATCCTTGGTGCTGTTACTTTCAATGTTGTTGCTTTACGCTTTCTGTTATAAATACAAATAGGATTGATGAAGTGGATTTAGGCCCCAGTATAAAGAAGAAGAAAATGATGTTCTGAGCCATTGTGATGTCTGACTTACTCTGTTGATTCTGTTTAGGTTTCCCTTATGCAGCGACTTCGGCATCCTAATATTCTCTTATTCATGGGCGCGGTGACTTCACCTCAGCGTCTCTGCATAGTTACAGAGTTCCTTCCTCGGTTCATTTTCAACTTTCCTTTTCAAGATCTATACATGATTGATTTTGTTTTTTCAAGGCAGTCTCTTTTGAAGTCACTACTCTGTTGCAGAAGCAATATCTGAGATTTGAGTTATTATTATGTAGCGGAAACCTGTTCCGCCGAGAAGTACTTCCAAACTATTCATATGGCTTTAGACATAGACATAAGCATAGCTTGAAAGTCAAATAAGAGGCATTGCATATTCTCCAATACAGCTACGCATTTCTTTTGCAAAAGTGACGCAATTAAGGTTATATTATTATATCCTGTAAAAAAGTTATTGTGTGCAAATAATAATACAATGTTTTGTTAGAAAAATTGCATCCCCCCCTCCATATTCTGACCATAACCTAGACCTGGTTAGATTATCCAAATTCATCCTGCGCAAAGTGCCTAATTCATCACGACGAGATTAATTCAGGCCGGTGTTACTTCCATGGGATCCTCTTTAAGAGCATTAAACACTCTCGCCGAGAGGATCCATGGAGGGTACTTGGATTATTGGTGTACTTAATTCTCCCCTAAATTAATAAACTTTTTTACATGCACGGGTAGTTGCTTCGATTTTCAGCGAATTATGGGCGTTACAAATCTTGTTTTGAGTTGTAGACTAGTGCTTCAAATAAAGCAAGACTAGTGCTTCGAGTGAAGAAATTGCTGCTTACAATTTTAAGTAAAAACAAAAAAGTAAGATTGTTGGAAGGTCCATTAGCTGCTGTCTACAAGATAACTCAATGTCTATTATTTGTAGCATCAGTTTCTCAAGAGTTCAACCCCAATAAATGTTATCTCTAGTGAAGCAGGGATCGTATAGCAGCAACTGCATCACCTTTGTGCTCTCGCAACGTCCTCTCAGCAACCTTCTTATCCATCTATAAAGAAAACCGAATGCTCAGTTAAGATATGGCATGGATATATAGAGAAATATGATCGGAACATATAATGGAGTCGATGGAAGCTAACCTCTAGTTCATTTGCAATTATATCGATATCCCCAGCATTGATCTTCACAGCAGCCAATTCCTTTTCTCTTTATGAAGGAAGGAAGACATGTTATTTACCGAGGATCCCAACAAATGAAGAACTAGGAATAACAGATTCATGATTACAACAATCATAACTCACAAAGGTGGGAGCTAACAAGGTTCATTAAGAGAAAAAGATGACAGACACAGAAACACCAAAGATCATGATGGTAAAGTCATCGGTGAATTTCATGACCTTGGTTTGGAACACACAGCGTCAAATATATTCTCCTCGTGCCTCCTTTTACACCAAAAAAAGGAGAAAAAAATAGTGCAATATGCAAAAGCAACAACTTTGAAAGTTTTTTTATATCCAAACTAATTTTGCAACTATATGCTGCTGTACTATTAGGCTAACTGGTAGTCAAATCCTCACTTAGGTCAATGTAGTAAGATGACTCCTTAGCAACATGAGGTGCCATGTAAAACGGAGAGGTGGCTTTTTGCATCCGATAAGCAAATAGACTCACTTTCAGCTCAATATCCACTATTGTATGAATTAATGAAATATATGTCTGGGTGTCTATTTCCCATATCTGATTTAACATCATATAGATGCTTTAACTAAAAAGCTTTGATTCGGTCACTGAGGAACGGCATCAAAAGGGAGATGCAATGTAAGTTTATCGTACAACATCAACGGCAACATCAGTGTGCATGTATCTCAAGAATACCACCGCTGCGTATGTGACAAATTTTAACTGACTGTACACAACGAAAATTTTAAATGCTCAACTCAACCCAACATCTTTGTGGCGAGACTTTTACCAGTTGTGAATAGAGATATCTCCCCTCCCTGTCATCTTACATAAACTAAACTATAAGTTTCCCAACAAAAGCTTTTAACATGGACAGAAGCTCCTTCAAGCCTTATCTTAGGCGTCAAAACAAAAATTAAACATTGGCTCGAAAACCAACTTTTATTCTCCAATAGAAAGAGGTCTACGACAAAAAAAAAAACAATGCCATTTGCTCGAAAACGGCCACACAACACTTTTTTTTTAGTATATTCCCTACTAATACAGAAGGTCAACATGGTTCAAATCTTTTAACTAGTGCAAATTTTTCGACGAAATTCACCCCAAGAGAATCCCAGACTTCCAGTTTAATCCTTCTAATAAAACACAATGAGCTACAGGCTACTGCACCGAACTTCGGTTCTTCATATCACCGTTCAAACCATAACGAATTACTCGAAACAAGTATTAACATTTAAAATCCAAATACATGGTAGCTGAAAGACGTCAAGTATTTGAAATTATAAGCAACATATTTCAAAAGATGGAAGTAAAATTCAAAACAGATCAAATTAAAACAAAGGGTTTTTACCTCATTCTCTGAGCATTAGCATCAGCTTCAGCATCAGCAGCAATTGATGCCATAGCCTGCAATAATCGTCGAAACCCATGTCATAATTGAACTAAAAACTTTAAATTTAGACCATAATATTAATTATATGAGTGAGTAACAAAACACATACTCAACATAACAGACTAATTATCCTCAAAATCCATGTCAAAATCAATCAAAAACTTCAACTTTAGAACATGATAACAATCAAAAGGAAGCTTCAAATCAATAATCATCAAAACCCATGTCATTATTAATCAAAAGCTTCAAATTTGGACTATAATAACAATCATAAGAAATATTAAACAAGAATTATAAACATATTATCAACATAATCAACATAAAAAATCAATAATCAACAAAAAACCATGTCATAATCAATCAAAAGCTTCAAACTTGGGCCATAAAAACAATCAAATCAAAAGAAAGAATAAACCAGAAATATAAACACATAACTAAGCTAACAAACCAATAATCATCAAAAACCCATGTCAAAAAAAAAATCAAAAGCTTCAAACTTGGACTATAATAAGAATCATACTCCGTATTAATGAAAGAATAAACAAGAAATTAAAAAAGTGACATACAGTTTGAACACGAGAAGAATCGAGCTGACGATCTTCAACACGATCAGTAAGTTTATCAAAAGCTTTACTTTGTTGTTGCATATCCTTAGAATCTGTTAATATCTCAATTCCTTCATCTCCTCCCTCCATTGTTACTCTCTCCTTGCTTTGCTTTTCTTCTTCTTCTTCTTCTTTTTGTGTTGCAGTTTGCGCAAAACTTGTAGCAGAGTTTGGGATTTGGGGTTTCAAATGTGTGTGCTTATTTTCAAGGGTTTTGTTTGGCTAGTCTTCAATTAGGGATTTAGGATTTTAGGGCATTCTTTGCTCCTTTATTTTTTTTTGCAAAAGAGCCACAAGGGGGCAATAATGCAATATGATGGGTCGAACGGGTCGGGTAGGATGGATCGGGGCGGGTTTAGAACTCATTCGAGTCGGTTTAGTCGGGTCGTGCCAATTTGAGTTCGACTCATTCTCGGGCTGGTTATTGTCAAGTTATTTAGTGATAATAGTCAGTTTTCAATAATATACATTCGGGTTGGGTCAAGTTTGAGTCCTCAGTTCGAGTGTCGCGTCTACCAACGGAGTTGCACCCAGTTATTACGGCCATGAGTATAATCTCTTAGGCCTATAATGACTAAGTTAGTTGTTGCACCCTAATAATTCTTCCCTCAACCCAAGAACCATCATTTGAACTCGGATCTCGACCTCTATTATATGGAGAACTTCCAACACCCTACAACCCCAACTTCTACATCACCAAGTCTTTATAACCTCCCCTAACCCGGCACACCAGATGACAGAAGTCCCATATGTCCCTTCACGGAACTTGTGCTACATTTGCTAACCAAAATCCTCTGCATCCAATATACCCTGAACTGGGTCCGCATCCAGTGCCTCAACACGTCACCTCCGACCGCCTTTAGACTTACCATAAACCATTTTATCTCCTAACCATTCCTTAATCTTTGTGCCAAATTAAAGGAACAATAAATAATTGACACGAAGGAAATGATACTATAGTTATATGTATAGCTGTAATGAATGTAGCATGTGTCCAAAGAGTGAAGGGTCCATACTCCATAACTCCATCTTGAGATCATAATAACGTCGACAAGTCCGAAAAGCTCAACGTTCTTGTTCGAATAAACGTTTTCTAGCGAGTCTTATACTCGTTTACCGTACCACCTTGTAAAGATGAGAAATTTTTTGAAGGTAGATCAAGTTGAAAAGATAAAGACGTTTTTTTTACTGTAATTTTCTTGTATCCTCCAATCGTAAAGTTCGTACGATGTACTGCCTTTACGATTGCGGGAGGGTATTAGGATACAATGTATCCCTTAGTCATGTTGAGCTCTCATGTCATTGTAATCACAAGTCTTTGTGTTCCCATGTCATTATCTTCCCAGATGATTGCATTCCCAAGTCATTGTATTCCCAAGTGATATTGAGAACTTGGGAAGGTCTAGATTGTACTATAAATATTGCATTTTGCAATGAATAATACAACACACAACATTCTCCTCCAATTCTCTCTCCCTTTCATATTCTAACAATCCGTGACTACCGTGAGGCCTCCAAAAAAGAATGGCCTATGGAACGCTACTTTAGTCTAATCATTTTGTCGGATCTCGTATAATATGCTAGCTCTTTACCTCCCTGAGGTAGTGGTGGACAACAGTGCGGGCTAACCCGACCCCACTGGCTCGGCCCGCCTATCGGGTCTCTCCCAACCAGGCCTGCCAGCGTGGACCTTATACCTGCCTTACCCGTATTCTCTGATCCGTCAGGCCGGGCTCAAGTTGTGAATGTTGTAGCCCGACCCGCAAAAACCCCAACACGCACTAGCCCACCACCCTGTATATCCAGACATGCCAGTTGTAGGGCTATAGAAAAGTGATCAATACTCGTACTCGTATCATTTATTCCTGTAGGGCTATAGAAAAGGTGGTTGAGCAAAAGAATGCACGGTTGACCTCATTGAAGACGGACATATCCGTTTTCAATGAACACATGTTAGATTCCCTTTCATAAGAAGGCAAGTGAGAGCGCAAGTGGGAAACTAATTAGATTTCTACTTGCCCTTCCACTTGTCTCCTTATAAGAGAGGATCCGTTTTCCATGGGAATTTGTCAAAAGCATAAACTATGTACTACGTTTCAAACAATCAAACCTTAGTAATAACACTCGATGATTAAAAGCTAGCCAACTTTCTCCTACCAATAAAAAATAAAAAAGTTAATAAATTCACTCACCCATTTTTTGGAGCGTAAAGAAGATCCAACCCAACACTATGTCACTAACTATGTTAGTTGGTCGTTAGGTCAAATTCTATGCCAGGAATATGGCAAAACTACATCTGTACTGTCTGACTTCAGTCCGTGTCTTGTGATTCTTATACTCCGTATTAAATAAATATTACTCTAAAATCTCGTAAAATCGTCTTCATGATGAGAATTTATATAAAACGCGCTTTTTTAATAACCGCTTCCATTTTTACTTTCCATTTAGACTATGATTACCGTTTACACAATGACTATCTGAACGACTGAACCTTACTATAACGCGGTTTCATAATTCACACATATAAGAACATAAAATTTAAAATGCTGCCACTAGCTAGTGCATTCATATTTGATGCTATTATATCCTGTACTACACATGTTCTATGACAATAATTAATAAATCAAATTTGTCCATAACTTGTTGAAAGCTCTAAATGCCCAATTGCTTCTGTTGGAATAACTTTCACGGGTTGGAAGCTTATTTCACAGACGTGCATTCAATATCTTTCATCAACCTTCATTCTCCTCTTTTTAAAATCAATAAATTAAATAAATCTCCTTTATTTTTACAGTTGGTCTGATTGAAGACGGCGCATATCCGTCTTCAATAAAAACAAGTTGGATCTCCTCTCACAAGGAGCCAAGTGGAGAACAAGGTGGAGACTATATGGATCCCACTTACCCTCCCACTTGTAAGAAGGGATATGACCCGTTTTTAAAGAAGACGATATACACCGTCTACAATGAGAATTTATGTTATTTTTAATCCAAAACATTAACATTTTACGTATATTAATCATCCAATCCCTTATAAATAGACCAACTTCTAAGCTCCTCCAGTGTGCCTCATTCAAACATTAAACTTCTTCATTACTTTTCTTATAATCAAAACTATAACTTAATTATTTTCCATAATATTTGTTTTTATAAAAATGGGTATTTTCGCAAATCGACAAATTACGAGTATTTTCGTAAGCATTTTGTGTTTGTATTATTTGAGCATTATTAGCACTTGTAATGGAGAAAGTGGAAAATTACTAGCAAGTTTTGTATTTGGAGATTCATTAGTAGATGTTGGTAATAACAATTACATTGTTACGCTTTCGAAGGCGAATTATCCTCCAAATGGTATTGATTTTGGAATACCAACAGGAAGATTTACTAATGGAAGAACAATTTCTGATATTATAGGCATGCCTTTCATTTCCTCTGTTTTCTTTAATTTCCTCTGTTTTTTCCCAATAATTGGTTACTTTGCACATACTATAGTTACATTACATACATACATAAATACATAATACGAGTATATCAATAAACGGAGTACGGAATAATATTCATGTGAGCATGACGATACTGAAACATTGTACGATAAATTATTAATTTTGAAGGATTTATACAAGAGTTTTCATTGTAATCTAGAACAATGAGTATTAATAATAATAATTTTGTGGGTATGACGATACTGAAACACGATACAATAAATTATTATTTTTAAAGGATTCATATAAGAGTTTTCATTGTAATTTAGAGCTATGAGTATTAATTTTGAAAGGCTAAAAAACTAAAATGTACATAAATAGCATACTCCAATTACTCTTCATTTCATAATATTCTTTACCCTTTCAAATTTTTGCCATTATAAAATAGTTGAACTGATAAGTAAGCACATTTAATTACATAATAATAAAAATATATTTGTGTACTTAGGTCAAGAATTTGGATTAAATACATTTTCACCACCGTATTTAGCTCCGACTACAAAAGGAATTGCAATTATGCAAGGTGTGAATTACGCTTCTGGAGCTGGAGGAATTCTTAATGCGACCGGAAAACTTTTTGTAAGCCCATCTTTTATTTTCCTTATTTTTACCTTTATAAACATTACTTTTAAAAATTTATTAAAAAAAAACTTAATATAAATAAATTCACGAGAACTTCGGTACACCCAGGGTAAACCCTTGGGTATACGTAAAATTTTGACTCATAAAAGCTTCCACATTTTCTAAGATAACTTAGAACGAAAATTATAGAATAAAACTGTATTATTTTTAATAAAAGAGTATTTTGTATAAAAGTGAATCGTCTTGTACTATAAGACCGTCTTACATAAGAATTTCTGAATTTAAGCATTTAATGCGATTATATATGTACTCACAAGATAATGATTTATTGTCAGATTGGTAGGTTGAATTTTGATGTACAATTGGACAACTTTGCAAATACAAAGCAAGATTTAATATCAAGCATAGGTGAAGATGCAACCAATGATTTAATTAAGAAGGCCTTGTTTTCTGTGACAATGGGATCTAATGATTTTATCAACAATTATCTTACTCCAATTGTCTCAAGAGTTGAGCAAACACTTGTTTCTCCTGAAGCTTTTGTTAATGAAATGATCTCTAAATTTAGGGTGCAACTTACGGTAACTTCTTCTTCATCCTACTCTACTTCCCATAATGTATCGACCTAATTTACACGAGTCATTGATATACTAGGGTAATGTTTTCGTTGTATTTAGACAATTCAGTCACATAATAAGACTCAAATTACATTAGTGGTTTTCAAAAAAAATTCAGTCAAACTCTGTTAACCGTGTCGTGTCATGTCCACTTTGTCGGTCAAGACACCCTGTTGACGGACATATATCTTAAAATTTCAAGAATTACGTGTCTGACAGTCTGACACGTGTTTCAAACACAGTTTCCGAATAATTCATACTAATAAATTTGATTGTGTTGGGCAGAGATTACGCAAAATGGGAGCAAAGAAAATACTAGTGGCAAATGTAGGGCCAATCGGATGCATACCATACGTAAGAGAATTAAACCCATCAGAAGCCCCTAGTTGTGCTGCTTTGCCTAATCACCTTGCTCAGCTCTTCAATTATCAGCTTAAATCTCTTGTTACTGAGCTAAGAAACAACCTTCAGGGATCCCAGTTTCTTTACGCCGATGTTTATCGCGTCGTTGACGATCTGCTGCAAAACTACACTTCTTACGGTACGTTTTTCAGTGATAGTCATCGACGATCTCTACTTTTTATTCATAACATACTACTGATACTAGTAAATAGACAATCGAGTCCAAAACATGAAATTTGCATAATTTACCGTATATTTTGACCTTCTCGTCTCCAAATTATTCTCATTATGTCACGATTGTCGTAAGATACTCGCGTTATGATAAGTTTTTTAATGACTATCATGAATAATCTCTGATTTTTAAAAGTATAAACAGTCTTGAATGGCACAGCAAAAAGGTTATTTTAGAGTTTAACCTTCCCAACTTCAAATTCTAATGTTGCCACGATTGTTGTGATTCGATTACACTAATCAGTAATTCTCACTGAATATGGCCAATTCCGTTTCTTGAAAAAGATGGGTTACATTTCACCATTTCAAAGATAAGTGTGATCATATACAATGCAAACACATTGTTATATCTTACAAAATGATATTGGTTACACTTTGTCTTGAATGGATCAATACTCAAATTTTCCCGTCTTTTTTAAAAGAGGAAATATAACCGTCTTCAACAACACTAATCGCTAACTAATGGTATGGTGCAATGTGACAGGCTTTGAGAACGCAAATTCAGCATGTTGTTACGTAAGTGGAAGGTTCGGAGGATTAATACCATGTGGACCGTCATCAAGTATGTGTAGAGATAGGTCAAAGTACTTGTTTTGGGACCCATATCATCCTTCTGATGCTGCTAATGTCCTCATTGCTAAACGCCTTATTGATGGCGATACCTCTTTTATTTCACCTATCAACATACGTCAATTGCTACATTCTTGATTGATTTCATTCCCTTGATTGATTACTATTGGTGTATTTGGGTAATACTTCGTACTAGTATTGCATTCCTTATGTTATGTAGTTCTTAATGTAGTCATGTAGATGCAAACATTGTACGTATAACGGATTTATTTATGAAATTATTATTGATATTTCGATACTAGTTTCGTACTTTTATACACCGTCGTTTGTTGTTTGTTGATGGTTTGAATGTCTGATACTCTCATGTGAATTCGGAATCTTTTTAAGTTTATAAGGTTTTATTTAGATTTGCGAGGAAATAATGAAATGCTTTATAAGCAAATTAGGAGCAATTCCAGAACTAAACGAGAAGGCAATATTACTTTAACCAAAAGGAAGATAATGATACATCAATTAGATCTAAAGATACAAATACTCTTCTTAATTATTTAATCCATCCAAAATACCCAACATTAAGTTATCTGTCAGAGTTGGTTGATATAAGTGGTAAAAGTTCTCATTTATTAAACAATCAAGTGGTAAAGGTTCGATCCCCACTTTTGCGAATGGAAAAAACAAACTTGGGGGAGTCGACCGGCACTCTAATGTCCATTCTTACATTAAGTATCTCAAATGAGATTGTCCTGATCAACTTGTTGGTAGGTATATTCCTGATCAACACCAACCTCGTTATCTATGTGTCATATTAGAAGACCATCAAGGCATCAAATATAAAGTAGTATTAATTCAATTTCATCTAAAATTCTATACAGGTTAATATTCATATTACTATCTTAGACGACTTCTTATCTTATTACTCCGTTTTCTTATACGGTCCAAATTTCCGAGTTTCAATGGACTACTTGCTTAGAACAATTTTACCTACTTTAAATCAGATGCAGGTGTTAACTAGTTTAATTGGTGATATTATAAAGAGTAAATTAATAAAAACTTCCTTTTATAAACCACTTTTCTAAAATAACTCCCTTTTGAAAACTTTTTAATAAATTACTCCCATAAAATATTCGCAAGTCAAAAATTACACCCAAATTGACCATTCCGACTCCATTTCCGTCAACATTTGAATTTTCAGTTTTTAAGTCTAATTTTTGGACGAAAATACCCTTTTCTTCCTTAAACACCATTGTTTCCCATTTCTTCACCTCCACCATTGTTTCCCATTTTTTCACCTCACTTATAAATTTTTCCCATTTCTTCACCTTACTTATAAACTTTGCTCCTAATCATTTCCCCATTTCCTCCCCAATTAAGGTATATTCTTCTATCTTTTATTTCTATTGTAATTTGCAGCAAGTATAGTATTGATTTTAGTGGAGCGATTTAGGGTTCATCTTTTTCCCCAATTTGTTTGTGAATCTGGTTATGATTTTTAGGGTTCATATTTTCTGCAAATTGGGGGGAAATGTAGGTACCGCTATTCAATGGAGAGCAGCTATAAAAGCTCCTACCACAGTGTAATCGCGTCTTAGCGCAATGCAAACATACAATAGCTTGGACAAACATTGTACACTTCGCCATCTAATTTGGGGGAAAATAGCTTGGACAATTTGGGGGAAAATGAGATTGAGAGAGAGAGAGAGATGAGAGAGACGGACCTATACTTGTATAGGTAGGAGAAAGAAAGAGAGGATGAAACAAGAAATATGAGTTTTGGGTAGGAAAGGGTATAACGGTCAGAAGTTAGCCATTTTCGTCTTAAAGTCAATTTGGGTGTGATTTTTGATCTGAGAAAATTTTATGGGAGTAATTTATTAAAAAGTTTTCAAAAGGGAGTTATTTTAGAAAAGTGGTCTATAAAAGGGAGTTTTTATTAATCAATCAATATCTATCTATATTATTAAAGGAAGCTTTTTTCGAGCGATTATAGAGTCTCCAACCTTATCAAAACACTTAAGTAAATAAATAATAATATAAATTATAAAATAGTTTACCTAATTAAAAAAGAAATATAATATGTAAAGAATATTAGATATAAATAATATTTCCTAATCAATATCTATCTATATTTTTAAAGAAAGTTATTTTAGAGGGATTGAGTCTCCAACTTTTCCGAAATTCTAAGAGCTATAAATATATAATAATTAAAAGAAGAAGAATATCAATGATATATACTCCGTATATAATAATGTTGTTGAAATCACGTACATTTGTTAGTATTTGTGTTAGAGTGAAAAAGATATTGCAACGTAGCATACTAGCATCGATAAAGTTTTATTATATGTACACCGTTAGAAACTTAGAAATTGATCTTCCTCTTTGTGTATATATGCACCATGGATCTTCCTTCTCCTCCTCACCATTAGCTTATGAATAAATATCCCACATTACCAATTGTAGGCTATATTACTTTGATAAGCCTACGTATTTTTATACATATTTATATTTATGTATTGTTACTTGCTTGATTTTTAGCTTGATTGTTTTCGTAGTAATGATTTGTCATCTACCAATGTTAAACTCTTATTATTTTGATTGATAAAAAGTTTTAATGATCCTTTGTTTTTTTTATTTCAGGCACCTTGAATAACAGGTGAATCGAATTATATAGTCATGCTATTATTACTCGTGGAAGGATGTGCGTTACTGTATGTATTACATATTTTCTCATTGCTGATAATTTGATTTTTCTTAGATTAACAAACTATTTTAATGCTTTCTAGGTATTATGAAGGTGAAGAATTTTTCGTCGGCTTCTCATAAGGTTATTGAGGGTTTTGTAAATAACTTAATTAACGCTTCCATGTTTCTAATTTTGGCAGCCTATTTTAAATAATTTGTTTGGTACAATCCTATATTTAAATATTTAATACTCCATGTGTATATCACAAATTCTCATTTGTGACGGACCGAGTTGCCCCGTCACAAGCAAGACTTATTGTGTATATATATATATAAGGTGTGGTGATCAACCCAAAATCTTTTGAGTTTCTTAACCATTGTCTTAAAGAGCTTAATTCTTAGGTACTTTGAATCATTTATCGAGTCATAATATAGATCAAATATAACTTGAGTCCCGATAAGGTTGATAACATATGTTTAAAATAGAATAAGTTAAATCAATATATCAATATTATTTTTTTAAAAATTACGGAGTATATTTTATTATAGTCTTAGAACTTCAAAAATTTATTTTTATAAGTTAACTGTTATAGGAAAATTACGAAAATGACATTAACGTAGACCCGTGCATCGCACGGGCATGAAATCTAGATTTAATGCCCGTGCGATGCACGGGTCTACGTTAGTGTCATTTTCGTAATTTTTCTATAACAGTTAACTTATAAAAATAAACTTTTGAAATTTTAAGACTATAATAAAATATACTCCGTAATTTCTTACAAAGTAATATTTGATATATTGATTCAACTTCTATTTTAAACATATGTATGTTACCAACCTCGTCGGGAGTCAAGTTATATTTGATCTATATTATGACTCAAAAAATTATCCAAAGTACCTAAGAATCAAACTCTTTAAGACAATGTTTTAAGAAAAATTTAATAAATGACATTTAAAATATTTTTTTATTATTCTAATATTAATATAACAGTTTAGTAACAGTTAAGAAATAAATATTATATGAAAAAAGATGGTGTAATACTTAGTTTGTTATTAGTCCCACATTGAAGAATAATGTATGTGTGATGAATATATTACTTATAAATTGGAAATTGTCCCACATTGAAAAATTATTATAACATAGGTTGATCCTATGATTATAAATATGAGTCATCCTTGAACTTAGGTATAAACCTGCAATTTTTTAAGTCTCTTAATTATTGTTTTGGAGAGCTCTTAACAAAATGGAATTATAATAGTCACAATAGTTAAATTTTTATTATTAAAAATTAATTTATAAAATTATCATAAATAATAATTTTGATGGTAAACTACTTAATGTGTTATTAGTCTCACATTGAAAAATAATGTATTTGTAGAAAATATATATACTAATCATGATTATAAATAGGAGTCATTTAGTCTCTTAAGTATTGGTTTAATGAACCTTTAAAATTTTGTATTATTAATTCCACAATAGTAAAATTTACATAATCAAACTTAATTTAGAAAATTTAGGAAAATATCCTATATAAGTAATAATTTTGATGGTGTACTACTTAATAAGTTATTTGTCCCACATTGAAATATAATACAAGTGTGGTAAATATATTACGTATAAATAGTATATTGTCCCATATCAGAAAAATATCATAAGCTAGGCTGATCCTATAATTATAAATAAGATTCATCCTTGTAACTTAGATATCAACCCATAATCTTTTGAGTCTCTTATATACTATCTTAGAGAGCTCTTAAAAATTTGTATCCATATTAGTGAAACTTACATCATCAAAAATTAATTTAGGAAAATATCATTAAAAAATAAAGTGAAAAATATTTTATTTATCTCAATATACATTTCCTATATTATATTCAAGTGGTGTTTATAATTTGTATATAAATTTTTTTACATTCAATTCACAAAAACTATAGTGAAAATGAGTCATCTTTCAACTTAGATATTCATCCAAAATCTTTTAAATCTTTCAAGCATTATCTTTCAGAGATTTTAAAAGTTTGTATTATTATTTCTACCTTAATGAAGTTTACATCATCAAAATTAATTTAGGAAAGTATCATGTATAATAATTTTAATGGAAACTACCAAATTTGTTATTTGTCTCACATTGAAAAGTAATGTAAGTGTGGTGAATACACTATGTATAAATAGAAGAATTGTCTCACATCGAAAAAATATCATAAGCTGGGATGATCACGCGATTATAAATAACAGTCGTCCTTGAAACTTAGAGATGAACCCAAAGTCATTTAAGTCTCTCAAATACTCCATTCGTCCCGGTCATTTATTTGTTTGCCTTTTTTTTAGGAGTATTTTAATCAAAGGCAAACAAATGATTAAGACGGAGAGAGTATTGTTTTAGAGAGTTCTTAAAATTTTGTATTAGTTATGAAAATAATATAATTAGATTCGTGGTAAAAAAAATGCTATCATTACAGTATAGAATTTCATATTATTTGCATATACTTTGTGTAATTCTTAGTAGAGCAAAGATCAATTGAGTCCACCCCATTCCTTAGAGTCCTTGAGTCCTTTTTAGAGCCATTGGATATGGGGATATGGATGGCTAAGATTGATACTCCAAAATTATGATTAATATCACCTTCTCTCTAGTTTTCATTAATTAATCACTAAACCTCACTAATTCACTATAAAAGATTTTCCTCACAATCACTTCTCTCTCATCTCACATAATATTCCTACTCCCATCTCTCTAAAACTCAAATAAATCAAAAATCCCAATTAATTCATTCATCCTCCATTCTCACACAACTATCACACAACCACCACTACCCACCGACACCACCCAAATAAATCACTCCCCACGACCACCCTCGACGCTCACCGCCTCTTATCCACCACATCAACCACCCACCACCTACCACATAACTCCTACCCACCTACAACCACCAAAAAAATTAAATCTGAAAAAACCCATCACCAAACAAAAAAAAGCAGATCTGAAAACTACCACCTCAAACCACCGCACCCGACCACCTTTTTCGCTGCCTCCTCTCTGACCCACCACCGGCCTCCTCTTCTTCCCTCCAGCCGCCACTCTGCGACCTCCCTCCTCACCGGACAGCAGCACCAACAACCAAACCACCGGCCTCCTCCCTCCTTCTTTCCTCCATCTTCTTCTCATTTTTTCTCCTTCTTTCCTCCATCTTCTTCTCATTTTTTCTCCTTCTTTCCTCCATCTTCTTCTCCTTCTTTCCTCCACTATGTCGTTATTGTTGTTGTCTTTTTTTCTTTTTTTTCTTTTTCTCTTCCCCTTTTAGTTCCTGTGTCATTGTGTTTGTTTTCCCTTTTCTTTTTCTTTTTTCTTTTTTTCCCTTCTACCCAATATGTATGTGTATGTGTATGTTTCTGTGTATGTGTATGTGTATGTATCATGTATGTGTATGTATTTTTTTTTCTTCTTCTTTTACTCAGATTTGAAAAAGGTGTGTCGATGTATGTGCCCCGAGTAAAGTCACATATATTAAAGTAACACATATTCTATTTTAAAGTCACACGTATCTTTTATAAGAGTAACAACATTCTCTATTAAAGTTACACGCTTTATTTATAAAAGTCACATATATCGTATATTAAAGTAACACATTTTTTTATTAAAGTTACATAATATTTGTATAAAAATGACCTTAAAAGTTACACTTCTTGGTGTTAGATCTTGGTTTTCTTGTTGGTTTTGTTTGTTTTTCTTTTATTTTTTTTCAGATTTAAAAAAAATGTGTCAAATGTTGACGTCTATTAAAGTAACATATATTATCTATTAAAGTAACACATATTATCTATTAAAGTAACACAAATTCTTTATTAAAGTCACATATATCGTTTATTAAAGTAACACTAATTATTAATTCTAGATCTGAAAAAAAGGTGTCAAGTAATAATGTCTTCTATTAAAGTAACACAAATTCTCTATTAAAGTTACACATTTTATTTATTAAAGTCACATATATCGTCTATTAAAGTTACACATTTTATTTATTAAAGTCACATATATCGACTATTAAAGTTACACATTTTATTTATTAAAGTCACATATATCGTCTATTAAAGTTACACATTTTATTTATTAAAGTCACATATATCGTCTATTAAAGTTACACATTTTATTTATTAAAGTCACATATATCTTATATTAAAGTAACACACATTATTTATTAAAGTAACACAAAATGACCTTAAAAGTTACACTTGTTGATGTCAGATATGTTTCTTTTTTTAATTTTTACTCTTGTTTTCAAATTTTTTTTCTAGATCTACCTTTTCCTAGATCTACCTTGCTTTTTACATAGTTTTTACTACAGTTACACTCATAGAGAACTACAGTTACACTCATAGAGGACTACAGTTACACTCATAGAGGACTACAGTTACATTCATTCAGGACTACAGTTACACTCATTCAGGACTACAGTTACACTCATAGAGGATTACAGTTACACTCATAGAGGACTAAAGTAACACTCATAAATTTGTAGTAAATTACGTAGATTCAACATGCAATAAAATTCAAAAAATTCCACTCAAAATGACCTTAAATTTCTAAAGTTACACTCGTAAAATATTAGAGTTACACTCGTAAATCATCAAAGTTACACTTGTAAAATGTAAAAATTATATAAATTCAAATTTTTATGTACAAAACCGTCTTAAAAAAAATTAAAGTTACACTCCTAAAATGTTAGAATTATACTCGTAAAATGTAAAAAATTATATAAATTTAAATTTATAAGTAATAAACCGTCTTAAAAAAATATTAAAGTTACACTCGAAAATCATCCAAGTTACACTCGTAAAATGTCAAAATTATATAAATTCAAATTTTTATACAAAACCGTCTAAAAAATATTAAAGTTACACTCGAAAATCAGCAAAGTTACACTCGTAGAATGTTAAAAGTATATATATTCAAATTATTATATCAAAACCGTCTTTAAAATTTAAAGTTACGCTCGAAAATATTAGAGTTACACTCGAAAAGTATTAAAGTTACACTCGTAAGGTGTTAAAATTGTTTAAATTCAAATTTTTGTATACAAACCGCCTTAAAGACTTAAAGTTACACTCTAAAACATTAGAGTTACACTCGCAAGCATCAAAGTTACACTCATAAATCTCAGCAACTAAAAAGTGCTCAAAAGTGCTTAAACGTGTTTAAAAAGTGATTAATGTAAAAGTAGAGAGAGAAAGTAATTAATTAGTGCATATGTAATTAATTAGTGATAAGTGTATTTTTTAATCTCCCAAATCTCAGCCATCCATCTCCCTCATCCAATGGCTAGGATGAGAACTCAAGGACTCTAAGAAAATGGTGGACTCAATTGAACTAAGCTCATTCTTAGTATGTTATATATCTCACATTGAAAAACAATATATGTGTGGCGAATATACTAATAACTATAAATAGTAGAATTGCTCCATATCGAACAATTAGCATAAGGTGAGGTGATCAACCCAAAATCTTTTGAGTTTCTTAAACATTGTCTTAGAGAGCTTAATTCTTAGATACTTTGAATCATTTTTCGAGTCATAATATAGATCAAATATAACTTTAGTCCCGACAAGGTTGGTAACATATGTTTAAAATACAATAAGCTGAATCAATATATCAATATTATTTTTTAAAAAATTACGGAGTATATTATATTATAGTCTTAAAACTTCAAAAGTTTATTTTTATAAGTTAACTGTTATAGGAAAATTACGAAAATAATATTAACGTAAACCCGTGCATCGCACGGGCATGAAATCTAGTTTACTCTATTATAAACAGTTGACTTATAACCTGACTTCAAAGTTCAAACCACATCAACATCAAAATAACCGATTAAAAAAACCCGGAAAAACAGTCAGATTGACTTTTGTGTTACATTGGAACTAAAACACGCCTACATTGAAAGAACTACAACTCAACAAACCTTAAAAAAAGTGTCCCAACTTGTGATACCTCATCTCATCCTCACTTTCAGATTTATTCCACCTTCAAAAAACATCTTTCAGATTTATCCCTCTTTCAAACACTCAACAACCAAACCAAAACCGAACCCGACACAACACGACTCGACCTGACAAAAAAATGTCATCCCCAACCCAAGAAAATCTGATCATGGTAACCCGAAAACCCAAAGGAATAGCCCACATAACAATAAACCGACCCAAATCTCTAAACTCGTTAACCAAACCCATGTTAACCCGGTTAGCACAAGTCTTCAAGTCACTAGACACAGACCCATCAGTCAAAGTCATAATCTTGTCGGGTTCGGGTCGGGCTTTTTGTTCGGGTATTGATCTAACAGCTGCAGAAGAAGTGTTCAAGGGAGATGTGAAGGATGTTGAGAATGATCCTGTGGTTCAGATGGAAAACTGTAGGAAACCTATTATAGGAGCTATTTCAGGGTTTGCTGTTACTGCAGGGTTTGAGATTGCTCTTGCTTGTGATATTGTTGTTGCTTCTAAAGGGACTAAGTTTATTGATTCTCATGCAAGGTTTGGTGTTTATCGAGACGGTCTTTTTATTGGTTAAACACTCATTTATTGCTAATATACATTGAAGACGGTCTTATAAACTTGTTTTTTTTTTTATTCTAAATGGACCAAGTTTATTGATTCTCATGCAAGGTTTGATTTTTATAGGAACACGGCCACTTTCCATATGTGAGAGCTTGTGGTAACTTGTTTTCAAGGCTGTAAAATGGTTACAAAATACCGTTTTATTATTTCAGACCAATATGGCATGTCTGAAGCAAGACCGAGACCGACAGTCTTACATAATAATTGTGGATTTCTTGTTGTTGGTTAGGTTTGGTATTATGATTATGGGAGGTGGGTTTTGTTGTATTAGATGTAATGATCAATGTTGATAATGTGGGGTTGAGTTAATTAGGAAATTGATTGCCTTTTTTGGTTAAGTCAAGTATATTTTGCTCTTGATTGATGTTCTTGTTGCTTTTAAAGGGACTGAGTTTATTGATTCTTGTGCAAGATTAGATTTTTATGACATGGGTTTATGTTTTTTTTGGACAAATTATGGAATAAGACTGTCTTATGGTTTTTTTGTTGATGTTTTTTGTTGGGTTTTATTCGGTTTTGTGGTTATGGGATGGGTTTTGGTAGTGCGAGGTGTAACGATCAAGATTAGATTGATGTTCTTGTTGCTTCTAAAGGGACTAGGGTGCCTGTAAACTATACAGAATTCGGCTTAACCAGGGAAATGGGAATCACAAATCGGTTTGAGTAATGTGGCCTATATTATATGGGATTCGCTAAGATAGGAGAATATATCAAATACTCCGTAAAATTTTATCAAGATGGTATATATCCCTTCTATTATGTGATCTTAAGCTATACATTTTCATTAGGGCAAGTTTAGATGTACTTAATACGCCATTTGTCTCAACACCCCGGTAGTCAATATCGAGCTGCACTACTAATTGCATATATTCCTGTGAATGTTACACTTACCAGTTACCATGGTGTTACTGGATCTTCAAAATCCTCTGTTTCCTTTTCCAGTATGCTGATTAGAACAATTTATCCGTCAGAATAGGATGATCTAGTAATCTAGTTTAGGCTTTGTCTTGTTCGTAATTGTATCTTTGGCTGATTTACCAATGACTAATGTCACGGGCCAACTTCTCTTGACACCCTCAAGCAAGCCGCGCCCCGTGCGCCACCCGTCAACAGTCCCGTCGTTGGCGGGTCAGGCTTCCCAAGTTGACTCGATCTTGAGCCTCTCGTTTGTATGCACCCACGATCCAAAGATCGATGCCCGATATGCATACCATTTGGTTATCCCTCACACTCACTTTGGATGACTAAGTGTTTCGGGATTGGGGTTGGAAGGAAGAGAACTCTCAAGACTTCTTCACTAAAGCTTGAAAGAAACTCTTTAACACTTCAAATGGAATTTTACATGCCTTGGTCTATTTATAAACCTCCAATCCTACTCCTAAATGTTCTAGAAAACTCTACACAATTACATCCTATAACTTCTTAGAACATTCTAGATTATCCTATCCTAGCAATATTCTATAATTCTAAATACAAGAACATTCTAGTACATAAAACAAACATCTAGAATCATCTAAACACTTCCACACTATTCTAAAATATTCTAGACACCTCTAGATTACTTTATACGGTTCTAGAATATTCCGGACACCTCTTGAATGTACTAGAATACTCTTCTTGGTTCTAGAACCTTCTAGTAGTCTCTAGACAATTCCGGAACCCGTATTAAAGGCCTTGTAACTTCTAGAATTCGCCACTAAATTAGCCAATCAAAAGACTTTACTCGAACAAATAATCCCGTACGGCTTAATGAGTCGCCATCCCGTGACACTAAGCTCTCTTGAGTTCTAGTTGGCAAGCCTGTTGAGTGGTGATTAGTCGTAGATACACACATAAGATTTGTTAATGTCATCTCCCTCCCCGTCCCTCCAGCTATTGTATCCAAACAAACCCTTAGCTCACTCACTGGCATATATGTACGCTTTGCAGATTCGGCATATTTCCATCATGGGGGTTGTCTCAAAAGCTTGCTCGCATAATAGGACCAAATAAAGCTCGTGAAGTATCGTTTGGTGCCATACCTTTAACGGCAGAACAGGGTGAGAAGTTAGGATTTGTGAATCATGTAGTTGAAGCTAGTGAATTAATAAGTAAAGCTGAAGAAATTGCAGACGCAATTGTGAAGAATAACCAAGACCTCGTCTTAAGGTACAAGTCTGTCATTAATGATGGCTTGAAGCTCAGTTTGGGTGACGCATTAGCGCTTGAAAAGGTAAGTAGCTTGTTTCTACTTGACTACGGAGTATGATTTTCTGTGTCTGCATGGATGCTTAGTGCTGCTTGACTTAAGACTTACAGTTTTTCATAAGCGGGAACTTGAAAAAACCTTGTAACCTAAAGACTGTACTGTTACTTTGGTAGCATTGGCAGATAATCTAAACCCTTGTATTCTTGCTTGAAGAAATATTAGCCACATATGATATGACCATGCCATGAAACCTTTCACAGTTGCCTTATCACTTATCACTTATCAGTGCAAGCTCTATTATGAAATAAAAGAAGGGAAAGTAATTAAATGCTAATTGGTGCCTAATAATGAGATGAGGGCATGGGGCATATTTCTTCTTCCAGCATGTCTCACTAAAGACGGGCACTATCCGTCACAAGCTGAAGACGGATAGTGCCCCTCTCACAATATGCAAGTGGGGGGATCCATTTGCCATCCACTTGTCCTTACCACTTACATATTGTGAGAGGGGCACTATCCGTCACAAGCACTATCCGTCACAAGCACTATCCGTCTCTAGCTTGTGACGGATAGTGCCCCTAGAGACGGATAGTGCCCGTCTTCAATGAGAATTTGTGTTCTTCTAAAGGTGGGATCAGAATTTCAGCTTTTTGTCCAAAAATAATATTTTTCTATGAATATATTTCCTCTTCGGTGGAGTCTTAGCAGCATGTTATCGTCAAGTATAGGCTTCTGATGGCCAGCCATTGGTCAGTTCAGGGTCATTGGAAGTTTGAAGTTTAGTTGGCCGTTTTAGTTATTCCCGGTTTCTAAGGCAGTCTCTTGAAAAACCATTTTACGATAATTTGGCGTAAAATCGTTCAAATACGAAATCATTTGAATTTTCAAATGCAGATGTTTGTACTACTAGCTGTGATTTATTCCCAGGAACGTGATATTTTTTATACTTCGTGCTGTCTGTGGATGCTTTAACATCCGATTCTTGCAAACTTTCAGGAAAGAGCTCATAGCTATTACCAAGGGATGACAAAGGAACAGTTTAAGAAAATGCAGGACTTCATAGCTGGCCGGAGCTCAGGCCAATCCAAGCTGTAAACACGAAATAATCTTCGAGTTGCATAATCTTCCCTTTGTAGGTTCTTTATTTTCCTCAATAAGGTTGATTCAGGAGCCTGATGCAAATCTAGCAAATCAGCAGCGTCAAGGAGTCCCGGATGAATAAGCATCATCTGAGATTTTCCTCGATAGATCATTTCAGCTTCATCTCAAGGATGGTTATATCTTACCTTAATCTTACCTTGGATTTCATTAGGTTACCTGTCTGGCTGTCTGTATGTTCTCTTCCTACTTCTTGTACTCTGCATCTCGGCCATGAGCCCAATAAAATCGATACAAGAACCAGTACGACGGTCCTTTTGTAATCACTCCATAGTCTTTCTGATTTAAATATTGTACTTGTAAATTCTTGTTTTGATTTTCAGTATTACTTTTCTGTGAGCTTTGAACAAGAATATTCATTTTCCGAAACCTGTTGAACAGTTGAACAAGCAGTTCCAACCAAACACCACAAATGATCTCCCATTTCCCTTTGCGTATGATATACATGTACTCGTACTGCATATTTTGCGAAGACTTTTTAATTAACAGAAGAAAGAAAACAGGGGATACGATTAAATGCCAAGTTAAACACTTTAGCACAACCGTGAAAGATCATCCAAACCGATTAGAGTCGATCATGAAGTGACATGATTTTTACACTCTTCTCAAATATTTTGACATTCATGATATGATTAACAAGCATGAAAAATATATTTCAGAATGCCAAGTCTTCTTTCTTTTCCCGGTAGATTCTCTGCAACATCAGTGGACAGTGAACGATGTAGCATTTGATTTATTGCGCGATCAAACTGGCTGTTTATGGGTTACTTTCATTCAGACTCTGACCATCTTAATGCCGCAGCAGCTATGTTGCCCTGTGAGGCTGACATCGATAATCAGTAACTGTATCCATTTCTCATCAAACTGTGAAGAACCCTGCCCGATCAAGTCTTCATGGTGCAATTTTCGAGACAAAGACTATCGTACAAGGGGATATGGGTGTGGGAAATGGGGATACTCTAAATATATTTCATTACAAGTGTGAAATTTGAGAGAATTTAAAGTGTAACATGCAGATGGTTGAGAAAAGAGACTCTAAAAGTGTCGAAATATAATCATATGCTTCATAGACTCATAGTTCATGCACTATCTTTCCTCCATCTTTCTCATGTAAACTTCCATTGCAACCCATATACTTGAGTATTGTGTCGAATACCAGTTATTCCACGAAAATGAAGAGTGCAAGTACCATAGGTTGTTATCCAATAGTCTGCCTTTTCTTTCCCTCAGACGTGTGCAGTTTAGAAGAACTTGGGCATCATGTATACTAATTAGTAATTAGTGACATACCGTCCAGTCGTCCACTGCTAACAATACACCATAAATCATCATTCGGAGTTACAGTATGAAACACTTTTACCATAGCCATCACGATCATTACTGATGAAGCCTCAATACTTAAACGTCAAAGAACCACCTTTTCATGGGCGTTCATAAGCTTGCTTTCAAGACCATGCTGATCAACCTAAGAGTGTCTAAGCAACGATATATACTTGCATCTACTCGGAAGATCCCACTTGAAGTCAGTAGTGTCAAAGAATTGGAGAAAGGGTATCGAAAAGATTAAATATATTTCACACCATGACATCAAGGATACCATAAATCTATCATAATTCTTAAGGCATAACCAATCACTCATGAGACAATGCAAGCATCATGGAGAATGAATGCCAATTTCTTCCGTTATCTACATCCAAATTACTTACTAATTCTATTTACAGATTTCTGCTTATGATTTGCACCTCAGTGACACGAAAATATTGTGTTACTGAATGCAAGGGCAGAGTACCACAAAGGAAGTGTTGAGTTGCTCTTCACCGAATACATTTCTTTCCAGACACGAGTTCTCTTGTGGTATACCAGTATCTGTTTATGTGTCGCAAGAAAAACACACTCACCACTCTGGCTTATCGGGAAAATTCCCGGCATCAACCCTCTAATGCATCTGAGACTCACTCTATCCACCATTCTCCATTCCTGTTTCTCATAATCCTCCAACACCCATATATTCATCCAAGCATCCGAAATTTGAATTATAGACAAGAACCCATTTGATTCCAACAAATACATCCGATTCCCAGTCCCTAAACCCATCTCACTAGGCAAATGAATCTTCCTCCAAACATCATTCTCCAAATTAAGAGCAAGTATACACGTGTAGCTCACCGTCAACCAATGAAGCATTCCATTCACAAAAACAACCTGATTCCTATTCATTTGAGTAAAATGATCCTCTTGCAAAGACACAAACTTTCTCCACTTATTCACCCTCGAATCATACACCAACGATACAAATGTATTATCCGCCCTATGCCCAAACGAACGATGATACCCCGCTAACACGACACTAAACCTTCTAGTATCACCTAAATCACAAGCAATACCAACCAAAGTAGCATCCCCATCAGGGTAAAACCTAGTGACAGGCCTCTCCCGGCTTTTCGGAAGCAATTTGTACTCCCTAGTTATCGGATTACAGACGTAAAACACACCCTTATCAGGAATACTAGAGCAACATAACAACCCATTACATGATGCCCTAACTTTAACCCTATCTTTCAAGAAATCCAATGAAAATTCAGACACACCCTTCATATAATCAACAACAATCAAACTACATTTTTGTTCAGAAATCTCAGTAATCTCAACTAATACCATAGATTTCATAACCGAAATTGCATTAAACAGATGAATAAAGTAATTATCTTTAGGTAATTTGTACCAATATTTACACACTGTTCTAAACCTAAAAAGGGATTTAATGGGTAATCTTGCTAGAATCTGGAGAAAAACTTCATCTGGGAAAAACCCATTTGCTGAATCAAATGAACTCATTTGAATAATTAACCTAATTAAAGGTATGAACAAAAGTCAATAATTACACCCTAAATGAAATGAACCCTAAATGAAATGAATCTTATTATGGGTATAATTTGGGGATCAAAAAGCGGAATTGGGATTGAATAAGATTATTGAATACATACTGAATTTATGGGAGGAAAGAGGCATTAAATTAGGAGAAATAATGGTAGGTTAATTTTGATTTTAGTAATAAACTGAAGAGGTGAAAACCTACCTGTGTAACCGCATGCTCAGGGTTCATCTGTGATAAAGAAAATTTTGGGTGTTGACGGGACTGAACATCATATACACGTTCAACAAAACATTTTTTTTTTTTGGAAATTCTCGCTTGTGGTAGTCTAGACCTGGCAAAATCAACTCAAAATAAGTCAATAACCCGACCCGAAATCGAAATCAACAAACCCGAACTCAACCCGAAACTGACCTGACCCGAACCTGACCCGTTTGCCAGGTTTACTTGTACCCCTTTTATGTGGGCTAATCTCACTATATCCCTACTTTTCGGGAATGTCCACGTGTGCCCTCCAACTCTGGTTACACAACGACCGTGGCTATAATGTTAATTATCGTAAAGTAAACCTTAAATTAAGATGTTAAGTGCTACGTAAACAGTATGAATAATAATAACTTCGTTAATATAATTGTATTTTCTCCAACGAACATCGATTTTCCCTCCAAACTAAGTAGGTAAAATGGATTGGGACTATGTCTTTTATACTTCGAGTCTTTCACCGTCCCCCAAAATAGTGGTTGACCTGGTATACGTGATTTGCAAACTATCAAGTATACGAGAGGGTTTATTCAGTACACCTAAAGCTGGCAAAAGGTGACCCGACCCGAAGAACCGACCTGACTTATCCGATAACCGACCTGATAGAACCCGTAAATTTGCTGAACTGAAACCGACCTGAACCGACCCGAAGGTTAACCGATAAACCGATAGAACCTGAAATGATATGACCCGAACCGACTTGTGACTCGACCCGACCCGACCCGAAACCCGATTCACCCACAAACCCGACCTGACCCAAACCGAACTGAACCGACATGTATGTAACTCGTTTTAACCCGATTAAACTCGACCTGACTCATAGCCAAATAATCTTTTTTAAGAATCTAAATTTCTTTATAATTTGTTTTTTTGTTAATAAACTTGATATAAAAAATTATCGCTCTTTTTATTTTTCAAAACAAAATGTAATCTTAAAATAAATAGTCAGTTGTAAATTTAGTACGCTATATTCCTAGTTAAACTTATTAATAATTATATTGCAAGTGATATATGTAGAAAATTTTAAATTAACGCTTTGTGAGAAAAAGAGTGTTTAGTTTTGGCTTCATTGAAAACAATAAAGGGAAGAAAGAGTTATGAGTTATGATCCTACAAACCGACCACGGTTATTAATTATGATCTTAAAATTCAAACATCAAATACACCATTCTAATAGAGCCTATTCAAAATTAAATACGTAGGATCACCGTCAAGATAATAAATAAAATCTATTTCATAGGTAATTCATTTAGTATTTTGCCGTACTTCATATGTCAAATGTTCAAAACTATGAACTACATAAACAACTGATTAATTTAGACCAAAAACATTATTTTTTGTCCGTAATATAAGCGAATCCGACACTGGATAGGCACTCATGTCATATACTTATAACCGAGGTCGAACAACATAAGTGTTCATTGAAATTATACAATCATTAACTTTTATAATGTTATACTCTTATATTTTACAAATATTTTTTTTATCGAGTTCCTCAAATCCAATATTATAATTCATAAGTTCAAAAGTGATCTTTTAACATAACGACCCGACCATTGGGCCGATTAATTTTCAAATTTAAGACGACAATATAAAATACTCGACCCATCAGTAACCCGAAACCAAACCGGTCTCGACCTGATCAAGCATATTGACCTGATATATCCCGACTCATTGGTCAACCGATCCGAAACTGAACCGACCTGTTGTATTTATTGACCCGATTAACCTGACCCGTAAGTGACCCAACCCGAACCCGATTCGATCTGAATAAGCAACTTGACCCGACCAAACCTGAACCCGACATGACCCGTACTGCCTGAACCCGACCCGTAACCGACCTGATTGACCCGATTGCCACCTCGACAGTGAGTGCCCAAAAAAATAGTGGATACAATTTTCTCGTCATAAAAAAAGAGAGGGAAATTCTCACTTGTACGGTTGTACCCCTTTGGTATGCGTTAATCTTACTTATACCCCTATTTTTCGGAAAATCCCATTTATGAAAACATGTATAAAGTGTCAAATAAAATATACTCGCCATATCAAAAAACGACTTATAATAACTAAAAGAAATACAAAGAAAACACATAAAGACTTTATCTACCTCAACAAATTTTTTTATTTAAGATGGACATTATACGTCTTAAGTTCAAGACGAGTCAAATAAAAATAACAAATCACTCAACTTGTTGCCTAAAAAATACAAGTCTTATCTACCACCATATGGTAGTAACTTGACCTGTCTTATGCTTAAGACGAACAAAACTGTCTTAAGCAAACTTACTGACAACTGCCTGAACAAAGCCTTAGATCATAGTAAGACTCACATTAACATAACTCACCAGTCACCAACCAATCCCAAGATTTAGCTCAAGTGCTAAGACCTCTCTTGCTCCGACGGTCAGATTTAGGGACTCAAAACTTATCCGCGACATATCGCGATCATTTGCAAATAAAAAATTAAAAAAACACAACTCACCACCCCCACAAGCAAAAAAAGGTAGAAGGAAAAAAACTTTGGAAAATCAGATCAAGATACACACAAAAAGCACCTTACATTTTTGGTCACAAAAAACCAGCAAACCCCACAACACAAACTGAAAACAATACACAAAGAGTGAAAGCAATTGGTATCTATCTCTATTTATCTACCTCTTAACCCAATTTTGTAGCACTATATTTTCACCCAATTTACTTACATTGTTTTTTCCTCAATTTCACCCATTTTTCTTCTTTGATTTTTTCTGCAAATTCAATAACACAAAACCCCAACTTTTGTGTAACATTTACGCGATCTTTTCATTTTGGCGCCCACGATTTTGATTGACCTCTAAACCCTAGCAGGTAGCACTCTCAATTTTAATTTTTAATTTTTATTAGTTTTTGTTGATTTGAAGTGGGTTTTTGTTTAATTTATCTGGGTTTTGTTTATTTTTTGTTTTTTTGTTGTTGTAAATATAGCTTTGTTTTGGATTTTGTTGCGATATTATTGAGTTTAATTTGGTTTAATTGTTATAAAATTGCTGTAGTTGGGTTTGTTATACGATTTTGACGCTATTGGTGAGATGGGTTTTGCTCAGTTGGTTAAGCAGATTGAGGTTGTGTATGAATTGGTTAAAAAAATGGATTGAGTAGAAATTGAGTACTGTCTCCGTCCCGGTTAATTGGTGTCCTATTCCTTTGTTGTGTGTCTCAGTCAATTGTTGTCCTTTCTATATTAGGTTGGTGTTTTATGAGTAACTTGACCCCACGATTGTACTATTGTCCACTTGTCATCCACTAAGTATACCACAAATGGTCCCCTACTATTTCCTTGGTCTTTGTGCCAAAATGAAAAGACAACAATTGACCGCGACGAAGGGAACAGAAATGCATTGTTATTAGGCAATTGATTTCTCGAAAAAGACGTGACGATGATTAGGCCTTTGTAGAGCATGCCTTTTGGTTAGGAGGATAGGTAGTGAATTATCAGTAGTGTTTCATTAGGGAGCTCGAAGTGAGTGATTGTGAAGTAATTGAGCCGATTAGTGTAAAGGTCAACGTGAGGTAATCCTGAGAATATTGCTGATGACTAGCAAGAGAGTTCGCCTCTTTGAGAGGGTTGAAGATGAGAAGAGAACAGCCTACAAGAGAGGGAACTGTGCCAGGCAACAATCACAAAATTAACAGAACGTTGTTCGTTGCTTGCATCCTTTGTTAAAATTTGATTTCGGTTTATCAAAAAGCTATTGCTAGTTTTATGGCACACTCATAGAGTCCTAGACATTAAAAGGTCTGCGCTTAAATGGTGGCCTTTTGTTTACATGGTGGAATTACATTCTATGTTACTCACATGATTAGAAATGTTCGTCATGGGTATACGATTAAATGTTTGACTCATGTATTTGTGGCAAATTTCTTTTTTCTTTTTGTTAAAGTGAAAGGTCTAGCCGTCTAGGTAGTATGATCAGTTCGACTAGTACATGCAATAGATTAAAAACCATGATCAGACTTTGTTAGAGAAATCATTTTAGTCTGAAAACACTCGAATTGATGAATAAAATTGTATTTCTGAGAGATAACTGACACTCAATGATTGAATTACACTCTTAATGATAGTTTGAGTATTCTCTTAATCAAGATAGGTTAGTGAGATACCTATAAGCCTACAATGTTTCAGAGAACATGCAGAGAAAGGAGTTCATTCCTCTTGAGTATCATTTTTATTGCTATTCATTCATGAGACTGGAATACTGGAAATGTCATTGTTATCTTTTGGCTTTTTGATCCAAGTCGATCTTTGAGATTTAGGTATCTCTGTTTTTATTGATTATGCTGCTCTTATACTTCTGAACTTTAGTTTCACATCTGAATAGGATTCATATTGTCTTTGATTGTGTTATAATTTTTTTTTGTTAAGGGGAGTCTCCTGCCCCTTCATATCATTCGATCTCATTGTACTTGTCCCTGAACTCAGTATAAGAAAAAAAATTAAATAGCTGACACGTAAGATGACTGTGAACTTTGAAGTGTGTCTGCTTGGAAAATGGTTCTTATTTTGTACAGAAGCAAAGCTAATAGAGTATCTATAATTCAACCAACGGTTTATAGTTTCCATCTGCTTGGACATTAGGTTTCCGTCTTAGCAACACTAGGGGACAGGTAGCGTACATCTGAGCCCCCCTCCCACTCACATTTTACGGGATCCCTTGAGGCTCAGAGATAATGTTGTTGTATGAGAAAAACGAAACATTGCATTGAAGGAAACTATATAGTGTTGGCATGAATCTGAGCATTCCTGTATGCTGAAGCTCATTAGGAGTTTTAAGTGCTGTGTGTTTTTTTTATTTCTACTATGTCCTTTTCCTTGTAAATGATATTTTTAATGATCATACACTGGTATAAATTTAAGTGATTATAAGAAAAATAATTACTTCCTCTACTCATATTAGTTCAGTAAATTTTCCTTCATAGGACGCTCAAATAAACACACTGCCTTTCACTCAAAAAGATAACCCATGGAAACATTCTCGTGTTAGTGTGGGCGCATTCTTCTATCACTTATTTTTACATCTCATAAAACTTTGTCCCAAAGCTAATGAAGTGTTTCTGAGTGAATGGAGGGAATATTAATAACTGGAAGGTGACATAGTCATAAATAGTCAAACTTTCTGATTTCCCTTTTCTTTTCCATTTATTAGGTTTTTTTTTTCTTGGAGGCGAATAGAACACCTGAATCTGTTTTACTGGTCTGCAAAAAACTTTACCAAAATTGACAGACCTGCTCGCTCGTGAACTTCTGACAGTGTTGTTTTGCCGGTTTGGCACAAGCTGGCCATGTGATCAAGTGTATTATTTTCATACTTGTGCAAGTGTTGCACAAATTTTGTGAATGGCTCGTAAAGGAAATCAACCAAAGCGAGGAATTGATCAAACATCATCAAAGAGTAATAAAAAGGAACCAGAGTTGAAGGTGATTGCTGATGACCTCCTGGGCAGTGTACAGCATACTTCCCCGTTGATGGCGGGTATTAACAGTACATCTCTTGCTGGGGATGGGAGAAAAAAGAACAGAAAAGCCAGGAATGTAGTCACAAAGGGCGATTTGGCCGATGATATGGGCAATGGGCCCTCAGTGAATGATAACGGCGTCTCATGTGAGGATGTGCAAGATATTGACCGAGTATACTCGAATATGTCACATGTTAGAAATCACAGACATAAAAGAGTGAATGGTACCTCTGGTCATGCAACAAACGAACCTTATACAGCTAATACACTTGATAGAGTGAACTATTTCCGTCATCTGGCACTTGAAAGCTTAAGGACTTATGCCATGCCTATTTTGCGGACTTCAAATGGATGGCTTGAAAAGCATCGACCACTCTTCAATTCTGTAGCAGATAAGATCAATGGAGCGCGTGATTACATACGATGGAAGTTTGTTCTGGCCTATCCGATTGTTCTGAGATGGCTATTTCACATCGGCAGTATAATGCTACTTGTGTCAATGGTTTGGTTGGATTGTGCTCTTCGTGGCATGGGCTCATTTCTGAGGATGGGAACAACATCCTTTCTTGCTGTTCTGTGGTTTAGCATTTTCTCAGTTGTTGCAATGATTGGGACTTTCAAATTCCTGCTTATCTTGGTAAGTTATGTTTATACTTGTGCTTGCCTATCGGTGAATTGAGTATTCCTACTTATTGCCTGCCTTTTTTCTTGTTTGATGATTATGCGTAAGTTGTCCATTCTGTAAGACTACTGTCGGATTTATTGTGTTGAAGTTGATTGCTGTTTTAACCCTAGAATGCGAAAGGACAAAAATCTATTCAGTAGTCAATCAGAGGGAAAAAAAACTATCCATTTGTAGATTTATACCCAAATATGTGATGGTTGATCGTATTTACCTTCGATGCGATTCTCGACTCATTGTTAAGTCATACGTAAACAGAGTCTCCCCCTTTCATCGTGGTTAAAATTGCATACCTTCTACTCAATTTTCACTTACTGAGGTAATGTCGTGTAAACTTGAACAAGACACTCCTCAATATTATCACGTGTTGCCTGTGGATGTCTAAAATAACAGTCATCGAGTTCCAACATACAAATAAGAGATCGTATGTGATCCCCTCCCTAGGCTTAGAACTGACTAACCACTCTCCAAACACTTGTATTTGCTATTAAGCTGATTCTGTGGAAATTGTCCTATAGCGTAAGCAAATTTATAGCCAGATTTCCCGCGTTCTAAACTGAAATTTAAATGGTTCTAGAATAAAAGACTAATCGACGGATATAAACTCGAAAAGCAACGGATTCTGTCAAAAAATTTACAAGAGCTGTATTATGAACGGTCATGTGGACTCCCATCTGGATAATTATCTCTACCTTTCCTCTGATCAATCCTCACGCAAGGGCAGAAAGGAAGAATGTTTCTCACACCTCACAAACTAATAATATCTTCTTTTAATCTTGTATATCCAATTAAGAATTCTGGGATATTTAGAAGATCAATGAGCTTATTTATAAGCTTGAGTTTCATACAAGTTGCTCTGAAATAACAAGAAGATTTGTTGCAAAGACATTGACAACGACATATGAGAGAAAGATAAAACGCAGACACTTGCTTAGGTTCCTGCTTATAAGAATACGTCCACTCGATTAGATGGTTACCCTTGGTGTCCTTCATGATTACTATCTCCTGTTAAGGAAAAAGTAATACATCCACTTGATTCAGCCGCCTGCTTCCTTAAAGAAGATTGATTTCTTGACACCAAAATACATTTAAGTTGAGAGTACTTCACAGAGGGTTCTTAATTAAAGAACAATTGCTGTTAGATAGGACTATATGTTGCTTTAGTACCAGTAGGGAGTAGCTTTTACTTCTTACTGCTAAAGGCCTACTGTCTAGTTGCTAAGTTAATGATAAGCAATCCTGACCTCATGACTAACCATTTTGGTCGTAGTCTTCAGTCTGTTTGAGACATAACAAATATTGCACTTTGGAATTATGGTGGTGCTCTGAGTGTGGCTAGTGTGTGAGGATTGATTTAGTAATTACTTGCTTAGCTGCGTTATGTTAGTCTCAAGGAGATTTATTGTGCCGTCTTTGTCAATATGATAAGCGTGTCAAAACATATGTGATCTAGTATTTGCCAGGAATCGGCATTTTACTGTTGGACCTTTGAGTTCCTTATTTATGTTCTATGTGACTTCTAATTGCTTGCATTAAGATCTAATCTTACAAAGTTCTTGATGTATAGGCCGTTGCTGCCCTGATTGGAGTTGTGGTGGGATTTGTTATCTCATTAGCAATTGTTGCTGTTAGTGGAGCAGTTGTTCTGTGGCTATATGGAAGCTTTTGGACAACCTCTTTTGTCATTGTTTTGGCAGGTGACGGAATCTTTTAACGCGCTCAATAAGTTGACTTTATGAGCAGTCCTACTGTCATTATAACTTCTGAAAAATTTGTAATTCTCGCACAAATTGCAGGGTTGGCATACATAGCAAACCATGAGCGCCTTGCTTTACTGATTACCACTGTCTATTCAGTATATTGTGCTTGGGCATATGCTGGATGGCTTGGATTACTTTTAGCATTGAATTTATCGTTCATTTCAAGTGATGCGCTCATATACTTCTTGAAACATAACATTGATGAGCAAAGAAACGAGTCATATGCGCGAACAGATGGATTTCAGAATGAACGAAGCTCATTTACTGGTAAAGCATATGCTCCACCCTCTGACATTGGTTCAGGTGACTCAGTGGATCGGAATGCTGGCGATGCTTCTACCAGTGGGACTGATGCTGAGATCACATCTGAAGATGAAGTTGTTCGTTTGCTAAATTGTACTGATCACTACTCGGCTTTGGGTTTTTCTCGATACCAGCAAGTAGATGTGTCTATACTGAAAAGGGAATATAGGAAGAAGGTATTGTTTTCTTCATATCCAATGCCACATTTTTGCTGTTTGATAGTAGTGTAACTTTGCTTTTTACTTCTGTACCTTTTTTACTTTTTGCCAATAATTTTACTCCCTTTCACTCCTTGAGAAGAACTCTTAGGGAATCTGCGTTGGTAAGAGCTACTTACGAACTTTTGCTATTGCCTCATCATCCCAGTTCATCTAGTTAAAGACCAATTCTCCTAAGAACCTCCACTTCTCCATTTGCAAAAACCAAGGAAGTAACTCCTTAAAAGATAAGCTACTCCAACTTTAGGGTGATCGTCAATTTTTTTTTATATTTTGTATTTCCTATCCAGAAGTTCAATAAGGAAAATTGCTGAAAACCAACAATTTGAATAATAAGTCTGACACCTATACCCAAGGCCGGTTAGCATAGACTGTGAATGCCTGCAATCTTCTTAAATTCCATTGATGTAAAGCGCGCAGGGTATTACTGGGTTGCAGCTTATATGCAAGTCTTAACTTACGAATAAGTGGAAATTTAGTCAAATTATGTTAGCCATCCTTGTTTCACCCGATTACTTAATGCTCTTTGTTGTCTATAGGCAATGCTTGTTCATCCTGATAAAAACATGGGTAATGAAAAGGCTGCAGAAGCTTTTAAGAAACTTCAAAATGCATATGAGGTACCTTATCTTTGTATCATGCTGATTTCTTACCTTTCTTGATCTTGCTTTTGTATCATGCTTGTTTTATCTTCTCGTGGGAAATTGTTTGTTATGATAGATCTTGCTGGATTCTCTGAAAAGAAAAGCTTATGACGATGAACTTAGAAGGGAGGAGTTGCTGAACTATTTCTGCCGATTTCAGAGTACTTCTCAAAAGGTTTTTTTGCTCTGAGTTTCTCTCTTGTTGCTTTGTAAATTGTTATTCAAATTGATGCATCACGTAAGAAATGTGAATTCTATTATGTGGTTTGATTTGCCTCATAGCAATCTTATCACTTGTGCTTCACCTGTATTTTGGTTTTAAAATTCCCAAGTAATTACCGACTAGAGTAAACGAACACATGAAATTCTTTATGTTGATTCGTACTCTGCTTGAACTTGACATATGATGATATGCAGAATGGACGACATGGCTTCTTTCCTAATGGATTTACTCGCTCCGAAGGTGATGGAGAGGACCCTTTGGGCGAGTCAAGGAGAATTGCATGCAAGAAGTGTGGAGGCTTTCATATGTGGTTCCAAACCAAGAAATCCAAGTTAAAAGCAAGATGGTGCCAGGTTTTTCAAATTTATGATTCTTTGTGGATAATCTACGCTGTGGGTTGTGCCAATTGCTGTTTTTCATGTGTACATTTATCTTCCTACGTGCATTATCTGATAAGATTTCTCATGCTGAAGGATTGCAAGGATTTCCATCAAGCTAAAGACGGGGACGGGTGGGTTGAACAGTCTTCCCAGCCTTTGTTCTTTGGGATATTACAGAAGGTAACAAACTAAACATCGACTATTATTGGAAGTTTTTCGGTCTTTCATCATTTCTTTCATGTGGACCCCATTCTCCATCATTCATCTAGTCATGTTTTGTGGTGAGAAGAAATTTTGATTTCTTTCAGTTGGATATGGTTTGCAGGTCGATCTACCCATTGCATATGTTTGTGCTGATAGCAAAGTGTATGATGCCACAGAATGGTATATTTGTCAGGTAAATGATCCTTTGCGTCGAATGCGTAATAGAATCCTTACAAAGTTAAATTTCACTTGGCTCTTTTTCTCTTTCTAGACGAAAAATTGGCTATATACCCAAATCTAATAAGCTCTAGTCAAATTGCATTTATAGGGAATGAGATGTCCTGCAAACTCTCACAAACCAAGCTTCCATGTCAATACTAACATAACAAAGAACAGTCATGGGAAAGGATCAAGTTCATCGCATAGGGGTGGGGCCGCAGCATCGAACATGGAGGAGAACATGACCGAGGAAGAGTTCTTCGAATGGTTGCAGGGCGCCATGCAATCTGGGGCGTTTGAAAACTTTACCGGGAACGAGAATTCTGAGACAAACACAAAATATAACTCTAAGAGTGCAGGTGGACCTCAAACTAGTGGTGGCAGTAGTAGCGGAAGTAAAAGAAAGAAAAAGGGTAAGAAGCAGTGGTAAAAGATACAAGGAAACCGAGTGTCATTGTAATGTTGCTCATTCACATCCTTAAAATTTTACTTGTTACTGTTAGCAATCAGCATACTTGTGATTTGTATCGGCCGTTGACCCCAAATGAGGCAGTGATGCAAAGTTTTCGATCCCGACTGCAGTCCGTGTTTCAGTCTAATTTCTGTTTGGCTTTACCCATTTTTGAGCCGTGTAGTTCGTTTTTGGGCATTGCATCTGCTACAAAAGAGTAGCGTTTCCACTTTCGGAAACAGAAAAAGAAAATAAGATTGGTGTTGCTTTGAACATCGGCATTGAAGATCGATCTAGACACACCACCATATGTTGGTTATGGCTCACTGTAGAGAGGTTTCATCTCAAGTTGAACATTGTTTTTGCTTCTGACAAGTAGTTTATTTAGGTGAAAAAAATAAATCCACTGACAAGTTGACAGTGAGTCAGTGAATCACAAGAAGCATTCTGATTTCTGAGGATAACTAAACAAGCAAAAATTTCCATATCAAAAGTTCATCATTGTTGACAATTTCACTGTTTCCACTGGGCTTGTTATATTTGTAGAGTGGTATGATTCTAGTGAATGAGAGGGAATATCAAGCAATATAAGTACATCCCACGTGATTGAGTCACAAGTCGGTTTTGGTTATGGCAGGTTCAAGTATATCGGTGTTTGGAGTTTGTTGGGTTTATATCACCCTGTGGTCGAATTAGGTTCAGTCTAATCATCGCCGATCAACTTATTACCTAGCTACGAGTCATGGTATAAAATTCAGGTCATTGTTTAGTCAGGTTATCAATCAACATTTCATCGTCTGTTCAAAAATTCAGAGCAATGCTTTTATGTTAAGGTAATCATATGCTCTATTTTTTTCTTCTAAACTTACACACAAACTAGTAAGTTATTGAAAAGCCAATCTTGTTTTGTTTTTAATTCACCCCATCGAGTCTCCAATCTTGTTTTGTTTTTAATTCACCCTATCGAATCATCACTCAACCCAGATCATTACGTGATCACACGTCACTCTTGAACAGGTTCATTTCAAGGATGGATCCGCGAAACGCGTGCTACAACAAATATCGATTTATCCCAAAACCCGATATATTCCAACTTACGCTACACTCCCTCCCATTCATCGGATTCTTTACATTTGTTTTTGGTGCGCATTTTTAAGGCGTCACATACTCACATCCATCTGATTTCTAAGGATGTGTTGTTTTAAGTTTCAATCATACATATAGACACAAAAAAGCAAACATATAGTATAATCTATTGAATGGAAAGAAATATCAAGAAATCCGATCTAAATCACCTGAAGCTCGTTAAATTATAATTCTATTTTTCTAACATGAGTCCTTACTCCTTAACGAGTTTCAGGTGATTCAGATCAGATTTATCGAGTCGAGTCCGTGTTAACCACCTCTTAAACCACTACTCACTGAACTTAACTACGAAGGCGCGCACCCTTTCTATCCATTCCTCTCTCAATCAAACACCATTTCAATGGACACCCTTATTATTACTTCAACCTCCAACCCATCAATCTCCTTCCTTTCCTCTTCCCTCGCAAAACTATCATCTGGGTTTTCATTATCTTCCAATTCTTGCTTCTTAATTAGAAATGGGCATTCTTCATTTGTACCAATTTCATCTCGTAATTTGCTTGGTAGTACTAGAAGAAGGTCATTAATGGTGGAAGCTAAAAAGAGTAATGAAAATAAGAATAAAAAAGTTGATTCTCATAGTTTTGTTCCTAAATCTGATGAAGCTATTGGCCCTTTTCCTGAAGCTGTTCTTCTTAAACAGGTCTTCTTTTTTTTAATTATTTTGGTTAATTTCAGTTTTTTTTTGTTGTTCTTTGTTTCAAGTTTTGTGTGCTTAGTTTAACTTTATAATTATTGTGAAAATGGATAGTTTTTTGTTTTTTTTTTCTTTGTGTTGAAATGTTAAGGTTATTGTTTTGTTGTATACTTGTATATTTTGTGAATTTTGAGCTTGAATTTATGTTAGTTCTTAGAATTTCTACTTGGCTTGTTTTCGTTTCGAATAAAGTTGCCATCTTTAATCCCAATTTAGGCGATTAGAGATCACCTGTCCCATCTTGTGTTCCATGCCCTCAAGGTCTTGATACATCACATTGAAATAATAAAAATGGTAATATTATATATCAAAGTGCTAATGTGTCATTTGGAGAAGTAATGGGACGGAGGATCTGCTCTGAATTTAGGCAGCATGGCTTGTAATGTTTGTTATTACTCCTCCGTCCCAAACGTTTGTTTACCTTTCATTAAGTTACCCCTCACGGAGAATGAAAAAGCAAAGCAAATGATTCGGACGTAGGGAGTACTTGTTATGTAATGGTTTAGGACATATGGAGGCAAGTTTTTAGTTGTGAATTAGGAGTTTATTTGTGGATTTCAGAGCTCGAAATCCATACTTGGATCTTGCTGACTAGCTAGTGTGTTAATACTGTTATCTACTAGTCTTCAATTTAGTTGAACTTTTGCCAAACCCTAATGAAATAATTTGGAGCTGATTTTTCTGAAATTTGTTGATAGTTGTGCAAAACAAGTTATATTTAAGTGCTTGGGAACATTCCTTATGGTGAAAATTCTTGGTTCGGTAACCAAATGTATCCGATGAGTCTTGTATGAGGCAGTCACATTTGAGACTAGTCCAAATTCTTATATATTAACATTTCTTTATAGGATTGATAGGTTGGTTTTACGTGTAACACCGTCTCATATAATTTTTTTACTGTGATATAATATGTTTCCGTGCTCGTTCATGTCCCTCGACTGTGGAATGGTTTGTTTTCCATAGGTTTTGTGTGTGTTCTACGGAGTATTTCTTATGTAGTTCCATCGGCGGAAGATACTTATTGTATGCTTGTGAAACTTCAGAAAAAGATCCAGGAAGATGGCAGATCTTTACCTGAATTCGCAGATGAAGATGAAGGTAAATTGGTTTAATGAGAAATATGTCTTCGATGAATTTGGGACAGCTTTTCATTTGGTTGGAGTTTGCTTATGGATGAATGTTTGTCTGCATTGCAGAAGAACTTTTCGAGTTTTTGAACCTTCAGCTGGAAAGTGATTTAGATGCTGACCAGAGTAAGCACACTAACTTGTGCATTTCTTAGTCTCTTAGTCATATTATTTTCCAAGATAATATGTTGTATGATTTCCATGAGGCCTAAAGAGAAATAACTAAATATCACTATTATTTTCCATCTTTTCAGTTATTTTCCTTCAAAACATAATACAACCTCCTTGGTTTTTCGCTTAAAATATAGTACAACCTCCCAGCCCTGTCAAACATCTACCTGAATGAGTGGATAAGCATCCATAGTGTGATCATAGTGAAAGTTGTTTCACTTCGTTTCAATTAAGGGTTAGCAATGTGAACCTCTTAACTTATGTTGTTCCGTTTTCTTCTTTGTTTACAGTGCGTCATTATGAAGTGGTTTATATGATCCATCAAGATCACAAGGATAAGGTTGCGGATGTGAATAACAAGATCCAAGGTCATTGCTTGCATCAATTTTCTATTTTTTCGTAGTAGTTTGGATGTTTTGTTTATGTCAGTGTTATCTCTGGACATGATAATTCACTATAATACTTGACTTTGCCTTGTATGATTTGTACATCGTTCTTGCTAGATGAGAATTTAAGCCATTCAACCAATGCGTAGAGGCCATGAAAGATATATGAAAGCATTGCGGAGTCCTTTACTCTCAATGAACTTAAGCCAGTTACTCGAAGTGTAGTGGCCATGAAAGATTTTAATATTCCCATTTGTGTAAACCTATCCAATACTACAACAGTGTTTTGCATATGGCCTTTAGTTTAACTCATGGACCTTCTAATCAATATGCTGAAAAAACTGATGGAAGTTGAAGTACTGAACAGTGGATGTGTGATAAAAGTACCTGGATTCATTGTAGGTGAGTATTAACATCCAATGTTTACTGTTAGGCATCGCTCAAGTTGTAAACTCCGATTTGTAATTTGGGTATAAGACGTATCAAAATATAATTAACGGAGTGTAGTGAAGGATTTGGCCCTATAAGTTTAACTTGACGGTTGTATTATGTTTCACTCTCCATTTCCTTTTCACTTTTCCTTTTCTATATTTTCGCATTATGAGGTGTGCGATCACCCACATATTGTTCGAAAGGATGATTCATGTCAGCCGACCCCAAGTCTCCAAATCATTTTGAGATTAAGGCTCTGTTGTTGGTGGTGTTGTTTATGTTGTTGTTGTTGTAGTGAAGGATTGGCCCTCCACTCCAACCCCCCATCAAACACAATCTAAACGGCTAATTGGGGAGGACCATTGGGGTTGGACCTTTGGGAAGGGTTAATTGACAATAGAAAATTGTTTGGCACATATTTAAAGAGCATTGTGCTAACATTTTCCATAGATGAGAAACGGACTTGAAGAGCGCAATCGAAAAGGCATAAGAACCTTGCTTTTACCCATTCTGTAGAGAAACCAGTGACGGTGTTCTCACGGTACACATTTCGTACAGTATATTGCAACCTGAAAGATTGACTAGCTTTCCTTTTTGTGGGCTGTGGGGAAAACAGGGGTGGGCAACTCATGCCATTAAACCTTGGCAAACTTTTGAGTTTCTTAAATTGTTGCTCTACATTTGGCTGTCTTCTGTTCGTCGTACTCCGCTCTTCTATGCTTATGGAAATTCATGAACGGATTTGAAGGGCACTGTGCTAGCAATTTTTTTAACTAATGTGGTCCTACTATTGAGCTTAATGGCTCCATCCTTGCTATTTATCATTTCAACAAAAACATCTCCATAGTGAGTAGTGTCTCAAACTCTCAAAGGCGTACTCTACAGGAAGACTTTATCACTGATTGCATTTTCGTGTTACAGATTTTATAAGAGAGAAGAAAGGGAGAGTATGGAGGTTTAGTGATTGGGGCATGCGGAGACTGGCTTACAAGATACAAAAAACAACACATGCCCACTATATTTTGATGAATTTTGAGTTAGGGACCCAGTGGATCAACGAGTTTAAGGAAATTCTAGACCAAGACGAGAGAGTGATTCGCCATCTGGTAATCAAGCGGAAAAAGGCGATCACGGAGAACTGTCCCCCACCTCCTGAGTTCCACACGCTGCGAGCTGACATGGTTGATGAATATGATGTTGATGACATGGAGGATGACGAGGATGAAGATGACGAAGAGGAGTATGATGAGGATGAGGGGAACGTAGAAGGCGATGAAGATGATGAAATTGATGTAGAAGATGTTAGCAACAGAAATGTTGTCCAAGAAACAGCTAATCGAAAATCCGTAGCCAAAGGGAATTCAAATACAAAACGTGAAAAGGTGCTTAGCTAAATCGGTATGCTCATAATTTTGAGTCTTCAACATTATCTTAGTGCCTCGAGGGATTCCATATTAGGTGAAATTAGGAGGTCGAATGTACGCATCCTTACCTCTATAAGAGAGGCTGTTTCTGGATTCCCATAATTTTGAGTAATCTAGTAGGACTTCTATTTTGTCATTGATCTGTAATCTATGAGAATTTTTGTTGTTTATTAGTGTAGAACTGTAGATGCAGCTGCTATAAGGAAAAACTGTTTGTCATGGAAAAGCTACAATTTCAGATAATATTATTGTAGTTAATTTTTCCACTTTTGCCAGATGATAGATACCCGATAATTACCCGTTTGATGCTGTGATGAGATATTGAGACGTCTCCACTTCCAGGCTTCCAGCGGCTGACCGACCAATGTGGTAGATAGATAGTCTTAGAGCAAGGCTAAACTAAGGATAGCATCATCAAGCGCCTGCTCTAAATGGTTTTTTTACTCCGTGGCTTCCACCTGAAGAGAATTTTCAGTCCAAAAATTCCTTCCCGAACTGAATTAGACTGAATCATTCCACATCGAAAGGTCTTAACATTGTATCGTCTGTTTCCGATGTTATTGGTGTCTTAACATTGAGCTACAGGTTTTGGCTGATGGAATAGAAGCCCGCTTTCTGTGCACCCAGTTTACGATGATGTGTCGTAGATATTGGCAATTCTTTTCTCCACCAGTGTTCAGTTTATGTCCTTGATATATGCTTGGCGTTTTAGCAACACCGTCTCTAATACACGCAGGTTCGTCCATAGATCTTACTTCGTCAGTTGTACATGTTCTGGACTTCTGGCCAAAGTAGTGTATTAACTGATAGGTGGTTTGGTATTCAGGAAAAAAATGGAAATGAAAAGTTCAATTGAGGTTTAGTCGTCAGTCAGTTTGATGATTGGATTGCCATTCATATGTTGTCAGGATGAATTTGGTCAAATATCAAATTATTTTATCATTTTATCAATATATAAAATATTTTTCACAAATTCTTATTTCAGACGGAGGTATCCGTCTTAAGCTTAAGACGGATACCATATTCTCTCACAAAATACCCATCAAGGGTGAGTGGAGAGCACATGGGGGGAGCCCATCTTGTCCCCTCTACCCATTTTCTCTCACAAAATACCCGTTGCAAGATCCGACCCGTCTTAAGCAAGACCTACTGAATATTTTTTGTTTTCAAATTTGAACTGGTAATTATATACTTCCTCCGTTCCATAGAATAGTTTACATATTCCATTTTAGGCCGTTCCACTTATTTCTTTACGTTTCTTTTTATGGACATCAATAATCATGTTAAATTACCATACTATCCTTGTTAATGACCCTCTCATAAAAGACCCAACTCTTTTATAAGAGGGCAATTTGGTAAACTAACATATGTAAAAGTAGGTACCCCACTTGTTTTCACTCATTCTTAATATTTGTGCAAAAAGCAAATGTAAACTATTCTATGGAACGGAGGAAATATATTTATATTTCTAAGCTATTTTTAAGTACATTTATAAAGTTTGAGCTATAAATAATGACGATAATGACAATTATAAAGTTTTGGATCACGAATCAATTTTTTTAGTCCGTTCAAGAAGAGTTGTAAAACAACAATCGTCATTAATTATTTCCTTAACCTTTTGTCGGGTTTACTTTATCACGATGGACCATATTTTTAAGTTAGTAGGCGATCATATTTCACGGGGTTCAAGAATTTGGGTTAGCTTTGGCCGGTTCTACCCGCATGGCTACACCAGTACTGGCTGTAGTTCGGCTGTCGCGACGAACAAGAATGCTGCAAAGTATCTGGCCCAACCCAACAGACGAACACCTCTTCTTAGTAGCCCATTTGCTCATCCTCTGCCACAAATATTAAACAAAAAATTCCATCAGCCTCACGTAGTTGTATAAACTACATGTATAAATTAATATGGACTTACGTATACCAAAAAAAATACTCCGTAGTTTGTTGAAATTTTAATGCAATATTTATATTCCCCAAAAAGTTGATGGAATAGCATGTTGACACGTAGCATTATTCTTCTCATTATCGAAAAAAACATTTCATGTGGTGGCTTTGCTTTCCTACCACACGATGAAATAAATATCAACCAAAAAGATGCCAAAAAACGTGGATTTTCATTTGTTCATTTTAATACTTTGTTTTTATATGAAAAAGACGTCATAGCCTAATAATTAAGACGATGGTATGGACATTATAGGTTCGGATCGATCCTTACCATATACTTGCACTTCTAAGTGTGACCACAAAAGTATGACTCGGGTTATCGGGTGGAGAAACAGCATTGGTTATAGGTATGCATGGTTTGTCGGTTCAAATCAGCGAACCCAAGTTCAAGGCCATACTTGCGTTGTGGGTTGGCTTGAAAAGGTGATGGTAACACTAAAAGCATCAATGAAGCGGTTATAAAGTAAACGGATCTAAATACTACAACAAACGGTAAAATAATAGTAATACTACAGGTACTTCTCTCTAACAGTCTAACCGAGTTCATAACATGTATTGAAAGCTAAGATTGCCCTAATTAAAAACATAAACTCCACCATCACTAAAATGGTCAATATGATGATATTACACAGGTAAGATATAACCACCATACCCATTTATGTCGACGACAGAAAGAGAGGTATATGGTTTGACCAAAACCACCGAGCTTAAAAGGTACAGGGCCCAAGCCCACTACCGCTTTGATGGTCTCTCATCGTCATCATCTCCATCGTCATCACCAGAATCATCTTTGCTAGGGCGCTTACGCTTTGGTGGTGCCTCATCATTGTCATCGTCCTCATCATCTTCATCAACATCAGTATCTTCATCTTCCCCATTCTCATCTGGTTCAAAGTCAGATGCATCAACCTCATCTTCAGCACGGCCAACGGGGCGGACGAGGTATTCAGTATTGGGCTCCTATACATTCAGAATAAGAGGATTGGTGATACGCATAATTGGGCCGTGTTCCACAAGGCATACTTGTAAAATTAAGACCGTTTTAAGGGAGACTAGCTAGGCATTTAATCACACTATCCACGACAGATCGTAAGGTTAAAGGTTAAAACTAGCCGAAAGCAGAGATCAATCAGTCAACCACCCAGGAAAAAAATACTAAAATACATAACAAAGTGAAATGGAGTTTAGTGACAGGTAGTTTCATATAAACAACTTGATACTTAATAGTAATACGAGCAGATTTTTTTTAATAAATGATTGGATGAAGGAGTTTATGTTATCAATATTACAGAAAAAAAAAAAAGTGTAATAAAGCCTAACACCTAGCCAAAACAAGTTTACGAAAATATGATCAACATTACAAGATATGCTTTTTTCATAGGATTTGGAAGAAATTAAGTAGGAAATTTGAGATATGTGGCCTTTCTTGTTTGGATCTTAAGAATGAAATAACATAAAAACAATTTTTTATGGGATTTGGAAGAAAAATAAGAAGGAAATGGAGATATGTGGGATGTGGCCTTCTCATGTTTGGATATTGGAATTGAGTTCGATGAAAATGGATCCATCGTATGATGAATTTAACATCTATCATGATTTGTTCATCACCCCGATTCCGGAAAACGGTTTACCTCCATCCCGGCAAGGCGAACAATAAACATATTACACCAGATCCAATTATACCATGTTTTTTTGTACTGCCGAACAATTAACAAAACAAAAAATCATTTTCACCAATTTCTCAAATTTCCAAAGAAAACCAGGGAAAAAATAAAAAATCAAATCAAATGAACAATAATTTTTTTCACAAACACCCTTTCAGACTTCAGAAATTGTCTCCAGAGACATACCTTAATCGAGTTTAGGTACCCGAAGAAAACTAAAAACCCACAATTAATTAAGACTAAATAGACAGACAACAGATCTGAATAAAAAAGGTGGTTTAAAATATAAAAAAACTCGTTAAATTGACCTCAAAACCTCATCTTCGTAGCAAAGATTAGTAATTCTTGAGTGAGACGGTCTTTCAATAATACTAACGCGAAACTACGACAAAAAGGAAGCGTAAAACCCTAGACTGAGAATAAAAATTTAAACAAGTGAGACAATTTTACTGCTAAATCGACAGATCTACTCCTTATATCTACAGATCCACACATAACACAACACTACTATCATCACCAAACAGTCTAACACTAACAATAAATAAAAATCACCACAAAAATCATTAACTGCATAAATTAAAAACACGAACACAAGCGAAATAAACCAATCTAACGATTTCAAAGACAAAAAATCACGATTTACTGAAAAAAATCATAAATTATACGGAAAAAATTAACAGATCTGATTATTTTAAACTGCATAAATTTAAAATTAGACAAAATCACGGTAAAAATTGCACTTAAAAATCGAAATAAAGTAGAAATACGACAAAAAAAAACGACTAAACTAGAAAATATTTACAAAAATCAGAAATTATAAGGAAACATTAACAGATCTGATAAATTTAAACTGCATAAAATTAAAACTAGACAAAATCACAGTAAAAATTGCAGTTAAAAATCGAAATAAAGTACAAAATAATTAATTTATACCTCATCATCGTCGTCGTCGTCGTCATCGTCATCATCGTCGTCATCATCACCATCCTCATCATCGTCATCACCATCATCATCTTCATCATCAACGTTTTGAACAGAAGGAACATCAGAAGAAGGTAAACCTTCTTGTACATCTTCATCATCATCATCTTCATCACCTTGTTCATCATCATCATCATCTTCAGCATCATCACCTTGATCAACAGCTTCTTCTATGGCGTCGTCGTCATCATCAGCAACATCAACAACTTCGTGCTCCTCTTTATGTCCGTTAATGGCGGATTTCTTCTTCGCTTCAATTTCGACTGCGATTTCGTTAACGGTTTTCATGGTGAAATTAATTGAATTTGATTTGAAATTGAAATGAATTTGAGTTTGAGTTCTGGGAATTTCTAGGGTTTTTTAGGGGGGAAATTGGGGGAAACAGGGGAAGAGAGAGGAAAGAAGGAGGGAGAAGAGGGAGGTTGGTTGGTTCGTTCAGTAGCGAAGCAAACCCTTTGGATTGGAGTGATGTGAACCGTTGGATGATTTGAAAGGTGTGGATCGGTGACGTGGAGGATGATCTGACGGTTGTGGAGTGGTGAGATTATGGAGGTTATGGATAGGTTGTGTTTTCTAGAGGTCACGTGATTTGCGCGTGGGGGTTTAGGGTTAAGGTTAGTTGTTGTTTGAGTTTATGGTATCTGGAATATTCGGGGAAGATAGAACGGCGGGTGGATGGATTACTTGACAAGGGGTTGGGCTCTTTGGTTTGAGTTTGGGTTAGGGTTCGGGTGTCGTATGGTAAGGCCCAAATCTTATTCTGTTAAACGACGACGTTTTTATTTCGAATGACCAAATTGTCATTTTCATACTAATGAAAAAGTGAGTAAGCTTATTTTGACAAAATAAAGCTTACACCCACTATCATGCCAAAAATAAGCTTATGTAACAAAAAATAAGATTTCATCCAAAACAAGTTTTAGGTGTGTCAAGGGTGAACAAAAAGTGGTCCGGTCTGGTCTTCGGGTCCCAAAAAATATGGTGACCGGTCTCTGGTCTGGTCCGTTCCACACTAAAAAAAAATTAAATTTTTCATTTTAACGTATAACCGGTCCGATCCAATCCCGGAAAAAATCGGACCTTAAGGGTTCTGGTCCGGTCTGGTCCAGGTCCCCTCTTAGCCGGTCTGATCTCCGATTTTGGAAAAATTGGGTATCCGGTCCGCGGGTCCAACCGGTTCGGTCCGGTTTTGGACCGGTGAACACCCTTAGATGTGTGTTATGATGCTTCAACTAATGCTAATGGGATTAAGACAAATGACAATAATAAATAAAAGATACAATTAATTTTAATAAAGTAAGATATAGGCACTCATTTAAGATTATTTGTTATTGTGGATGTCTTTTTTGTTAATTAATCTTAGAGATGAAAAAGTGAGATATAAGAGGAAGGACCCACTTGAGATTAAGCTTAGTATTACGATTGTGGATGCTCACTCTCTATGGCAACTCCCTTTTCTTTCAAACTCTCCCAAAATACACAAAAAAAAAATTTAAAAACAATTAGCAAAATTGATTGTCATCATAAATTTATGGCATCGTAAATTTTTTAATTAAAAAAACTTAATTACCAATTAACCTCTCCGGTACGTTAAAAAAATTAATCGGATCGTAAATACTTAAATTTTTCTCCCAGATCGTTTATATTTTCTTACTAATTATTTTTCGGTAATTGAATTACGTTATGTTTTATCGAAATTCAAGTCAACATGTGAATATTAGAAACACTTGAAAATCAACGTACAACCCATGGACGAACATTGAGACTCACCATCCAATCCATGGATAGACGTGGAGTATCAACGTCTGTCCATGGTTGAACGTTGAATATCAATGTTCCGCCATAGAATGGACATTGAGGTTCATTCCCGTCCATGAACTGACAATGAGTCTCAATACCCCTCTGTGGTCGTACTTTAACTCCGATTTATTTGTTTTTAGGTCGTTTTACGTAATTTATTTAGTATCCTATCAATTTATAATATCTAATTATTGTCAAAATTTCATCAACCAAGTCTCGGCGTCTCGGTAGTGGTTTGGTGGGCAAGGGAGTTCAGGTGGCAGTGGCGGAAGCTGGTGGTGTGGGAGGTGAATTTTTTATTTTATTTTTGGGAATAAGGAAAAGAGAGGATATGAGTGAGTTATAGATAGGGTAAAAGGTATTGCACCTTTTATGAAAAACGTCGTCGATATTTACAAAACGGTTTATTATCCTATCAAAACTGTATTTTGAATTGGATATTTTATAGGATTATTTAATATGAATAATCCAAATTATAGGTTTGTCTTCTAAAAAAATGTTGAACTTTGTTAAATCTAAAAAATAAACCAACTCTAGATACTCATCTCAAAATAATTTAATGTAACCAGGTTAATTGCTTACCAAATAAATATGTCGTTGCCTACCTTTATCCATTGCCATTTACCTCCATTCAACTTCATTGCTTTACCTTAATTCATCTTCATCCCTCAGCTTAAACTAGTGTTTAGCAATTGTCCAAAAGCGGACCAAACTAAATCGAGTATTGAAAAAAATCATTCAGGTTGGTCGAAGATCAGACCTAAAAAGTTTGGTATTTGACGAGAGCAAACCCATAATTTCGGTCGGGTTCAGTCTTTGATCGAAATTTACAATTTTTCAATCTTATGTACATGATAATCAAATAAATAGTTTTATTTAAAATAGTTTCTTTAGCATAAATAACTACAAATATTAATTTTATAATATTATTTTGAAGATAAATACAAGATTACTTTTCCTTATTGGAAGGATATATTCCGTCTTCAATGAGACCAACTGTTTTTGGTGCTATTTGGAGAAAAAAATAACACAAATTATGTCCGTATAAAACCCATCGAGATCCAATTCAACCTCAACAACACCACCACCACCACCACCACCACCATGTAAACAACACCAACTAACATCTCATATAGAAAATAAGAATATATACAAGCTTACTATACTACCGAGATACACTACCAAGTTCACAAATCAATCTATGTCTAACTACGTAAACAAATTATCAAGATCAATAACTACACGGAAAACCTCTGAACGATAAAATGATATAAAATAAAAGAGAGTTTATATAACATTCGGTTACATATTATTCATTTTGAATGGACGGGCACGAAAAACCTCCAAAGTCCAAACTACTCGAATTCCATCTAAGTGAACTAAACTTTGAGGGAGACAAACAGAAACATTGAGATGACATTTCTTGAACGACCGGTAATAATCGTTGAACTGAATCAGATGATCATCACACCTTTTGGATTACTTAGTGCAACAGTTGTCTTGGTGTACCTGCAAAGATATGATAAACATGTGATAGAAAGTGAAACTCTTTTCTTCAAATTAACAGTAGCCCGTGCCACTTGACCACGAGGAATGGAACGATTTTCTTTATGATAGAATTGTTCACTCGAATGTACCTTAACTGCTTCAAATTTAAATTTAATTCGGACTATGGAGACCTTACTGGTATAAAAAGCGTCCGAAGAAAGACGTTTCTTCTTATCTGTTTGAAAAAAACATTCCTCTTGAACTTACTCTACATCACAGCTAAACCAAAATCAATTTCTGGTGACATTCGTCTACTACTTCATGACTAAAAACATGACTCTTGGCTTTCTTGTTAATGGCCAACATGTCAAATTGAAAGGCGACCTGTTTTCCATAAAGATTGAGTGCTAAATGGTCAACTGAAGAATAAAGCTCACGTTTGACATCCTTATTGCTCGATCGGTCAATCTTCGAAGCAGAATCAAAATCTTCTAAAGCTTTAGTTAGGGAATTCAGGTTTTTGGAGGTTAATCCTTCGATTTAGGGCTTTAACGTTACATGGTTCAAATGTTAAGACTTAAGACAAAGTTGCAGTAAGACACAACCTTAGCATAATTCGAAAGTTTTAATTCACAAACTATGAGGAGGAAGCCCTGGGCTGGTCAGATGACGGTGGAAGGCCGAGAAAACACAGAAACAACATATGAGAACGGATTCGAATTTCCCCTATTGCAACATTCACGTGAATAAGCAAGTCGAAAACATTTTTATATTCATCTTGTTGTATTGTTGCATGTTGATTATTTTCTATCCTCTACTTCATTAAAGTCAACTAAAACTTGAAAACCATTACAATTATGGGATACATCTTAGGTTGTTAATTGTTACATTACCTAATTATCAAATTAGATTACAAATATGGAAACAATACAAAAGCTCAAAAATAACATGGAAATATTGTGGGGAGTACAATTCTATTCTAAGATAAGGCATTTTACTCGTAATGATGTGGTTTAGTGGCTAAGTTCTCAAAGGTATCAGGTTCAAGTCTCTCCAAGAGCAATCTTGTGAAATGTTTATTCTCCTAGTCTAATGCCTTATTGCCTTATAGACTTCGACCTGGCACCCTCAGGTGACTTACCTGGTATGCGTGATTCACATGCGCATTAAGAGTAACGGTTGCGGATTCCCTCGTTATAAAAAAAAAAGTTAAAAGTTTTAATCCCACAAAGTCCATGAAATCCTTAGTATCACAAACTAATATTGAGGTCCTCATAGCAAATTTGACAATAAGTCAAATCCTTGGAGACTCGGAGTGAACTTAACTCATCCAATAATTGTATTTCCATACAAATTAAGTGTCATCGTCGATCTAAATAGGTGTGAATTTCATCTTTTATAGTCCTTATTATCGTCATTTAATTTTTTTTGGCACATGTATTGTGTATATGCCAGGGAAGATATTAGCGTTCGAGAAGAAGTCTTATTAAAATTCGTTATGTCACCTTCTTCACTTGCATATTGTGATATGATAATTATCCGTTTTCAGTTTGTGACGAATACTGTCCGTCTTCAATGAAATTTGTGCACATATGGATACCCATATAATTTGGCGGATGAGTTTTGCGTGTTCTGGATAATAGACAATTTGGCGACTGATCTGGCAGTCGCCAAAATGGCGACTGAAATCAGTCGCCAAATTGCTTATCAGTCGCCAATTTGGCGACTGATTTCAGTCGCCCGAGTTTTTTTGATGAAATTCAGGGGATGGTTTCAGTCGCCAATTTGGCGACTGATTTCAGTCGCCATATTCTATTTTCAGTCGCTAAATTGGCGACTACTTGTATCAGTCGCCTTATAACAGTCGCCTGAAACAAGATTTCTTGTAGTGTAACATTGTGACGAGTTCAATTTCTGTCTTTATTAACTCATACTTGATAGATGAACCATCTACTTTGTTAGATATTGGAGGCGACTAGGATTTGAAACCAAGATTAAGCTGATAGTTGAGCACCACTATTATATTTATCTCTTAATAATAATACTCACATAAATTACTCAATGTTTGTCAAATGATAAACTCTTTCCTCTATATGAGTGCAGCCGAGGCTCGATGGCATGATTTAACAATGTTTAAAAACATTTTATTTTTAGCTGGATAAAATATGTAAAACTCACCCTCTAATTTTCGTTATATATTAACACTATAAAAGATAAATAATTAAAATTGTAATTACTAGTGTCAATGATTGGTGAGAAATGTGAAAACAATGTTTAGAGCGAAAGAAAAAGTTAACTAAACCCACATGTTCCGTGATGTTGGATTGTTGGTACTTGAGAGTTTCATTTCTGGGACCCGTCTTTGTCTTAATGATAAAATTGGTATACATTTAACTACAATTTCATAGCATTTGACAGCCATTTTACCAACCCATTACCTGTCGTCGGTCCAAAAACTACTACACATAATTAACTTCAGTAGGTATTGCTTGTGACGGGTCGGATCTTGCGACGGGTATTTTGTGAGAGAAAATGGGTAGACGGGATAAGGTGGGCACCCCCATGTGCTTCTCCACTCACCCTTAATGGGTATTTTGTGAGAGAATATGGTACTCATCTTAAGCTTAAGACGGATACCCCCGTCTTAAATGAGAATTTCTGCATTAACTTACTTCATTTTCTTATCGCTAGACCCTTCCCTCCATACTTAATCAACCACTTTCCATAGTTGTCTTATTTTCATGTTTCATTTTCTTTCTAGAATAATGATAAATACAGTCTTTAGAGTTGTATTTAGGATTATATTTAAGATCTTAAAATCTTCTAAATATGATATAAATATAGGAAATAAAGTTAAAATTGCATAAAAATTGATGCAATTAATAACAATATACGTATTACGAGTAATTTCCATTTTAAGATCTTTATATACAGTTAAGGACTGTATTTATCATTTTTCTATATTTTATTTTCTCTTTATCTAACAAATTGCTCTTAACACAATTTCTAATTTAAGACGGATCAATATAACATGTAAACAAACGAAAAATACATTGAAATTAGCAAAAAACTTTGTCTCATCTATGGAAATGAGGTTTTATTGACTCCGTCTTATGAATGACATACTGCACTCTTGGTCATACAAAATTTTGTAAATCAAATTAAGTCGATGATATGTCAAAACCGAAAGCAGTAAAAAAAATGAACCAGAATTCCGCTCTCAATTATAATATCTTCCCTCTAATCCTCTATGGCTCTATTCCCAACCAATCACTTTCTAATTGTTTTATTTCGTTTTTCATTGTATATTTATTTTAATTAAAAGTGACTATTAATGATAAAAATTATAATTAAAATCGTTCATTTCTAATAATAAACTCGTGTTTAAGTATTTATCTAAAATTGTCATATTTTATCTGTCTTAACTTAAAACGGATACCATAATCTTAAATAAAATTTGGTAGTCCATATAATATCTTCCTCTTTTTAATCTACACTCAACTTCAATAGTTTAAGTCCACCTTAAAAATTACTCTCTCAAATAATCCACGCATCTCCAACTTAATATCCTAAACCTCGTGGCACATATGTGCAGCATATGGACGGCAACGACGTCGATATTCCGGCGATCGGAGGTCGTAAATCAGCTATTTTCGACGTCGTTTTCGACAATTCTTCGATGGCCAAGTGATAGTATCTCAAACCTTACAACAGGGTGGAGTACAGAGAGTTTAAGGTGGCTGAATTTTTGGGTGATGGATAACGTGCTATGGACAATAGTAACAATTGTTGAGTCTCTTGCTCTCTTTGGTTTACTTTGTTTCTTCTTCACATTTTGTGGTTGTACTGTTTAATTATTATATATGTTATTATGTTGAATAAATGATCAATGCTTGTATTACCATGTAAGGTAAATTGATTATTAATTAAAGTTAATTAAATATTCTGTATATATGGTGTTATTTTATTGTTGTCATTGTAAGTGTAGTTTGATTATTTCACAAATTCTCGATTAAGACTAGAGCTTCGTAGGGGTGCGAGTTAGCCCGGCTCACACTGGCCCAGCCCGCCATACGGGGCATTCCCTCTAGCCCACTGTGCTGGTTCGCCCAACCCATGCCCCAAGCCAGCCTGGGCTTGGGCTCCTTTCTCCCCAACCTACACAGTGGCTACACCTCCAGCCCGACAATTCAAGCTTGGCTGGCCCGCGCTCCTTTATGCTCATTTTTTTTTCCAAAGTGGACCGGTTCAGAGCCACCAATTCCCCACCCCATAACCCTCCACCCCGCAGTGTGGGCTCGGGCTCTCCTTCCTCCAACCCAGCCCGGTTCCAGCCCAACCCACTGCCAGGTCTAACTAGGATGGACAATTTAAGTTCAAGACGGGTCAAATACATACAAAATCACATTGCAAGTTGCTTAAAAAAGCCAATATTTTTCTTATTAGCAACCATTGGTAAAAGTAGATATATTTTCGTGTATGATAAAAGTATTCGATATTTATCGACATCATATCTTGTGGTGGGCGCACTTTATGTAGCCCAGCAGCAGGGCAACGAAGTTCTATTTTAAGTCTCAAGAACTAGAGGCTCTCATACTATGTAAAATTTGGAAGGAAGAGTATTTCATAAACGATTTCCTTTTTGATAATTCGTAGAGTCACTCTTAAAATAAGAAAGGATAAATATATTCTAACACTAATACATTTTTTTTTGTTAAAGGGAGGGATATAAGGGTAAAACTAAACCGTTTATATCAGTACTAAAAGGTAAATACTATGAGCGATTTCATAATTTCACCGATGCTTAATTTAATATATCATTTTCTATTACTAAAATACTAAATTATAGTATTAGGATATTATAACTAATAAAAGATGTGGGTTGTCGTGTTTTAACCCAACTTAAAAAACTAAAAACTACGTGCATTTATCATTGTGCCATTACCAATTTAGTGATGTTGTATGTACTATACTGTATTAATGTTAACTTTTTTTTATTTCAATGGGGATTCAATTGAACCTCATGAACTCCACTGACAACGACATCCGGCGCTCACGGATGACCAAATTGAAACCCTGAAAACCTTTTTTTTAAGTTCGGATCAACAAACCTAACCCTCAGTCGGTTCAATGAACCGAACTCGATCACTTAATACAACTAAATGGGCCTGAATTTGGAGTTTAAGACTGCTGCTATTCCTCGTAGACAAATCGAACTCACTTAATACAACTAAATGGGCATGAATTTGGAGTTTAAGACTGCTGCTATTCCTCGTTGACAAATTACTGAATATATGTATATTTTGCCTCATCCACTTGCCATCCTATCCTACCCGATATATATTAATTTATCCGATTGTGAAAGGGCATAGAGAAAAGGTTGGAGGGGGAAGGTGAATAACAATCCTCTTACGATAATGCAATTGCTAAATCCAACACTCTATTTTACTCGATCCAACACATTTTTCTTGTTTTTTTTTCACTGGTACCAAAAACACCCACCGCTCCCAAATTTCCAACCCCGCCACCCCAATCACCCTCCACCACCAGCATCAGTTGCATGCTCTCGGCGCTGACATCCTCCCCCCTCTTCGTCAACTCCATTCCAAGCCCGTCGTGGATCGAATGATGATGCGGCGGAGTTGAGCGACGAACCTGGTGGGGAGGCGGTGGTCGCCGCGAGTATGGGGGCGGGGATGGGTGGTCGGCGGTGGCAAGGGGATGGGTTGTTGGGTGCTGGAGGTTTTCTTAATTTTGGCTTTTTATTTATCCCTTTGGTGAGAGTGAGAAGTTAGGGTAAGAAATCGGAAGAGACAACTCGAAATAAGATGAGAACATGTGCGGGATCTAGTAAAATTGTTTGCGGGATTTAACACGTCTCTATAATAATTGTTGTAAATTATTCGTGAAAGGAAGCGTATCCCAATCCCAAACTTACTAGGAAGCAAATGGGATTTACATCAAGGGAAATATATTTCCTTAATAGAAGTACTAATTTAGATATGCAGATCCTTCAACAAATAGAGCACATCACTTGACTATAAATTGAATACATAGTTCTTAATTTCCATAATTTGAAACAGAAAATATATAGTTCTCCCTTTAAATTGTTCTGAGCATCACAATTCACAAACATCTAATTTTCAAAATGGAGAAAACTTTATCATGGGTTATTTTCTTTTGTTTGATAGCTCATAACATCATCTTTATTAAAGCACAAACAAAAGCAGTTAATTTAATTGATTTTACTTGCAAACAAACACCCGACTACTCCCTCCGTCCCAGTCAATAGTTTACACTTGCTTTATTTCCCCCTCACAAAATAAAGCAAGTGTAAACATCTCACTGGAACAGAGGGAGTACAATTTATGCGTCTCGACTTTAAAAAACGATCCGAGGAGTCGCTCTGCAACGGATATGAAAGTTCTAGCCACCATCTTAATGGATCAGATTAGCGAGAAAGCTAAATTGATCCTTCTCGACATTGTAGCTCTTGCAAACGACCCAAAAACCGACTCAAAAACCAAACCATATCTTGACCAGTGTATTGTAAGGTATGATAAGATTTTGAGACATTGGCTTGTAGGCGCTAAAGCAAGCATGACGGATAATGATTATAACAGTGCTCAAGATTACATTAATGCTATTTCTACTAGTGTCGAGATGTGCCAGAGGAGTTTCGATTGGTTTGGGCGAGTCAAGTCGTTTATAACCCGCGTGAATACGGCCTTGGATAATATTGCTAAACTCCTTATTGCGGTTGTAACCTATAACGCTATCCACCCTACTCCTCCGTCTATGAATTGAAATGCAAGTAATGGAATTATTGTTGCATGCATGATAATGATAATCCATCAAAAGTGTATTAAGATTAGAATCTAAAGTTCGCTATCTTTCAAATTTGAAGATGTTTGAGCAATTGAGCGATAAAATGAATGGTACTAGTAAGTTGTAACGTATGAAGTATTTGTTTTTTTTTGTTCTACGGAAATCGAATGAAGCTAATATTCGGAGATCATATGCCTCTCTGTTTTCTAGTTTCTTATATGCTTAAGCGAAGGCGACTTTCTTGAGAGTCATCGTCTCTTGTCCTCTTTTATTCTTTGTTAGATAAAATCTTTGATTTTCTTTTACCTTTCTCACTCGAAAGGGTGCTATGGGTTAGTCATTGATTAACCTAGTTTTCATACCTTATCAAAAAAAAAAACTACTTCTCGCTTTATATCTTGAAAACGAATCTAATTAAATGAGCATTGTCAATGAAAATACATGTGTTTTATCATTATCTGATGTTTAGCGGGATTTCTGTAAATGACAGTATCGATAGATACATGTATCTACCTAATTCGTACCATTTATTAATTATTCTTCAAGATTAACAAATCACAAAATTAAAGGATGTTAAAATTAGTTGTTTTATACGAAGTAAATAAAAACCATTAAATTTTAAACAAATGGTGGAAAATTATTATACGTAGTATATTATAAAGGGTCATGATTTTCGCAGTACACATTTTACTCATTATAGTACATTGTTGACAATTATACCCTTTTCATTTCTCCTCTCAATTTCCCTCTCTAACCCCTCTCTAATGTTTTCTCTCGGATGTCAAAACATCGATTTATCTAATATTCCACAAAGTATATACTTGGTAGTTGATCTCGACATCGGGTGACGATTGCCGCTGGTGGAGATGCGGCAGCGGTGGGGATGCGCTAGTGGGAATGCGACATTTGTTGGCACCGGTGGGGATACGCCGGTGAGAGGCCGATGGTGAGACCGACGGTGAGTGGACGACAGTGAGGAGCTAGCGGTGAGGGGTTGGTGGTGGTGCTGCGACACTGTTGTTTGTGGTTTATAATTTATACTGATTGTTGCAGTACGTTTCCATGTACTACATTGATTATTATTTATTTTATATATATTATGTTAATAATTACTCACCATAGTACGTTTTCCATGTATTCCATTGATTATCCTTCACCAACCAACGACCCCTTCGTTACCACCGTAATTCGTCAATCCCATAAACCACCACACCCTCCATCACCGCCGTTAGTACCGTTGACGGCGGACCACCATCGAACGACACCGACGACGCCATATCCCAAACTACCAATAAGAAACCTACCATACACTAATTAGCAATTTATTAATTTAGACATAAAACCCTAATTAAAGAGGTATAAATGAATAAAAATATTAGATATAGTCAATTAAATTATTAATATTGGAGTAACGTATTAAATACCTATTCTTCATTCGAATAATTGTTCTTAATTGAAAATGAATTAAAAGGAGGTTGAAGAAGGCTAGCAATAGATTGAAGGGAGAGAAGATGAGGTATGATGTGTTTTTTAGTTAAAGGGTAACAAATGGAAAATTTGGTGTAAAAAGTACTAAAATGAGTAAAAATCGTACTGCGAAAATAAACTCCGAGGTACGAATAAAAATAGTTACATTATATGATAAAGTTGGTACAATAATTATGAAAATTGTACCAAAAAGGAAGAGTCCTAATGAGTCACAATTCAATAAAAAAAAGGTACGGAAAATTATTTTAAAAAATACGATAAATATGTTATCTCAATAACTTAGTAAAAGACTGTTTTTCAAAGTATTTGTGTAATACATCTTGTAAATAATACGTTAAAGCAAAAATATACCTCTACAAAACTTAATAGGAAGCAAATGGGATCTATATTTTTCCAATTGAAAGAGATTTCCTTAATTACAAATTCTCATTTGTGACGGACACTATCCGTCGCAAGCTTAAGACGGATACCATATTCTCTCACAAAATATCCATCAAGGGTGAGTGGAGAAGCACATGGGGGTGCCCACCTTGTCCCCTCTACCTATTTCCTCTCACAAAATACCCGTCGCAAGATCCGATCCGTCGCAAGCAAGACCTACTGTTCCTTAATACTAATTTGGAATTGCAGATCCCCTAACAAATAGAGAACATTAATGAACTATAAATCGAAAGACATACAATTCCAAATTTTCATAATTTTTTTTAAAAAAAAAAGTAGTTTTACCTCTTAGTAATTCTCAGCATCACAAACAATTAATTTACAAAATGGAGAAATTTTTACCATGGGTTATTTTCTTCTGTTTGATAGCCTATAACATCGTCTTTACAAAAGCACAAACAAACGAAATTAATCTAATTGATTTTACTTGTAAACAAACGCCCAACTACAACTTATGCGTCTCGACTTTAAACAAAGATTCAAGGAGTCGCTCTGCAACAGATATGAAAGTTCTAGCCACCATCTTAGTCGATGAAGTGGCCATGAAAACGAGAGTGTACCGAGTCCACATTCATTATCTCTCAATGAGCCCATTATACGACAGCACAACCGGCAAGTTTCTCGGCTTTTGTATGGTAGGGTATGAGAATATGGAGAGTTGGATTGTAGAAGCTAAATTAGGCATGATCGCTAATGATTATAGCAAAGCCCAAGATTACATGAAAAAACTTCCGGGCAATATTGAGACCTGCGAGAGTAGATTCGAGTCGTTGGGGCATGTCAAGTCCCCCATAACCGACATTAATAAGGCCATGGATGATATTGTTAAAGTCACGATTGCGGTTGTCACCTACAAGTATATGCACCCTGGTCCTCCTTTAATGAATTGAGAATGCAAGTAATTGTTGAACATTGTTGAATGATAAATTTTCAAAAGTGAACATTGTTGAATGCAAGATAGAATCTAAGGTTCTTGATTTTGAACATTGTTGAATGAGAAAATTATAAAGGGTACTATGCGTTGGAATTTAGTATGACTTGTAGCATTTATAAACAATTTATTTACCATATTTAGCCAAAATTATACAAAAAATGCAAATCTTAATATAGTTTAAACATATTATAATAGGTACAAAATAGTAAGATTATATGAAATAATCTGGATAAAAAGACGGATCCAAAATTCTTAATTTTAAAGATGTGTGAATGATAAATGAATGGTATTATATTACTTTTGTATGGAATAAATTGATGAAGAGTAGGAATGAAGGGAAATTATTGTATGGAAACTGTGAAAGCGATAATTTACCCCCTTAATTTTGCCTAATGGTGAAATTTAGTCTTTTAGGATTTGTAACAATCAACCTCATATTTTTAGTCGAAAATGAAGTTAAATTTCATTATTTGATTTTTCATGAATATTTTACCAAAATTCATTTTATAATACAATTAATCAAATATAAAAAAAACAATTTTCATAATCTTATAACTTTTGTAATATACTCCGTATATGATTTTTTAAAGTGAGTATTTACAATAATTTACAACTTTAGGCAATTTATTATAAGTATAAATTAAATTAAATTAATTTTTTTTTATTTTTTTTGCAAGAATCCAAAGTTTCCATTATATGAAAAATGAATCTGTACAAAGGAAGACCACTAAAAAGAACAAAAATTGGAATCAACTGTCTAAAACCTCAACTATTTCTTCAGAATGTAAACCCTTCTTCCGTGCATACATTTGAAGGCTAATAACATACTTGAGCTGAGAAAGGAGCACTTCGACATGCAGTACACTTAATGCATTTTCGAGCATTTCTTTCCTGCCAAATGAAATATCACAAATATATAAGACAATTCATAGCACAACGAGACTAAACTTTCTTCCAGCTTTTGCCTTTATTCAAACCAATTTTGTTAAGCTCATGTTTCAAGCTTAAGACTCTTCGATGAACACCCTGCTGGCTGTCACCCCAAAATATGCTGAGCAAGAGCATTAGAGTATTGACACTTGAAAAACGTATGTGGAGGCTTGAAAATTTGATTTCAAGTGGCAACAATCATTGTTGTTAAAATCGCGATCCGGATCGTAGGATCGTACGATCCAAGAAGTGAAAAACGATCCAAATCATGGTAGGATCGTTTTCGTGGTAGGATCTAAAGGAAGATAATGGATGGATTATTATTCCAATAATCAACGTATAAATACAATTGAGCATCCTATATTTTTGGATACTAAATAACTATCTAGCTACAATTAAGGCTAATCAGATAATTACAATGAGGTAACAAATCAAAACTAATATTAGCAAATAACTACATATATTTACTAATATTCTAACACACCCCCGCAGTCGAAACGGGAGGAGAACGAACATTGAGACTGTCTCGAAAATCATCAAAGAGAACCAACGGAAGACCCTTTGTAAATATATCAGCAATCTGATGCCGAGACGAGATATGATGCACTCGTACTTCACCTTTTTCAACTTTCTCACGCACAAAGTGAATGTCCATTTCAATATGCTTAGTGCGTTGATGTTGAACGGGATTTCCAGACAAATAAATAGCGCTGACGTTGTCACAATAGACGAGAGTAGCTTTGGTCATCGGAACATGAAGTTCGACCAATAAATTACGGAGCCAACATGACTCCGCCACAACATTGGCAACGCCACGATACTCGGCTTCAGCACTAGACTTAGAGATCGTAGGTTGTCGCTTAGAAGCCCACGAAATTAAGTTGTCCCCCAAGTAAACACAATACCCGGATGTCGACCGTCTCGTATCCGGACACCCACCCCAATCCGCATCTGTATAGGCAGTGAGCCGTGTAGGAGGTGACTTACGAAGCCATAAGCCACGAGCTAGACTACCCTGGAGATAACGAATGATCCGTTTTAAAGCTGCCATGTGACATTCCATAGGATTATGCATAAACAGGCAAACTTGTTGAACGGCATACGAAATATCCGGTCTCGTAAAAGTGAGATATTGAAGAGCACCGGCAAGACTTCGATAATGAGTAGGATCCGAGGCAGGAGATGTGGAAGACGACGCACTAAGCTTAGGCTTCGTATCAACCGGAGTAGCCGCAGGTTTACAGTGAGACATTCCAGCCCGAGCAATAATAGACTCAGCATACTTAGATTGGGAAAGGAGCATACCGGTCTTATGACGGGAAACAGCGATTCCGAGAAAAAAACTCAACGGACCGAGGTCCTTCATTGCGAATTCCGAATGTAGCTTGCTCATAATAGTAGTACGAAGAGTGTCCGTGGAACATGTAAGAATGATATCATCGACATATAGTAATAAGTAAGCCAAATCCGTACCTTGTCGAAGAATAAATAACGAATGGTCTACTTTGCTATGTATGAAACCAATTTGAGCAATGAAGTCGGCAAAACGCTTGTACCAAGCACGGGGTGCTTGCTTAAGACCATAGAGCGATTTCTTGAGTAAGCACACATAATCAGGCCGCTGTTTATCACGATAGCCAAGAGGTTGGTACATAAAGACCGTTTCATTCAAATTTCCATGTAAAAAGGCGTTTTTGACGTCAAGTTGATTAATAGGCCAGCCATTGGATAAAGCAAGACTGAGAACAGTCCGAATGGTAGCGGGTTTTACCACGGGACTGAAAGTTTCACCGCAATCTATTCCAACCTGCTGCGTTTTTCCGTCACCTACAAGACGTGCCTTATACCTTTCAAAAGAACCGTCAGAATGAAATTTATGTCGAAAAATCCACATGGAGCGGATAACATTTACACCGGGAGGACGCGGAACCAAGTCCCACGTCTTATTGTCAATTAGAGCGTTATACTCGTCGTCCATAGCCAATTTCCAATTCAGATCATTAATAGCTGACACAGGATTTCGGGGAAGGGGTGAAATTTGTGTGGCAGTATTCAAGTTATAAACTTCATCTGGTCTTTTAAAATTGGGGTTGGGTTTGACAATACCGTGAGCACCACGAGTGGTGGGTTTAGATGTGGGGAGAGGCTGGTGCGAAACCGAACGAGGGACAGCAGGGGAGGGTACGGGTTGTGGGTCGGAAACAGAGGAGGCAGCAGGTCTGTTTGGGACGCCAGTAGCGGCTGTACGGGTGGGTTCCGGTATGAGAGTAGCTGGGGTAAGGGAAGTCGGGGCTTGCGGGTTGGTAGGCTGGGTCGAATCTGTCAAATGTCGAAGGACATACGGAGAGATATCGTCACACAAAGAATCATAGTCGGTCATAGGTGTTTGATTTAATTTAGAGAACGGGAATTTGGACTCGTCAAATATAACATGTCTACTAATAAATAATTTATTAGAAGATGGATCAAAACATTTATAACCGCGATGATTTTTTGGGTAGCCTAGAAAGACACAAGGAGTAGAGCGAGGTTGTAATTTATGTATCGTAGTAGACGGAATTAACGGATAGCATAAACAACCAAAGACTCGAAGATGACTATAGAGAGGTACTCGATTAAAGAGGATTGTGACGGGAGTTTCATAAGAAATAGGTTTGCTGGGTAAAATATTCAAGAGATATGTGGCCATTTCTAGGGCGTGATGCCAGTAAGTGACGGGTACAGACGCGTGAAACAAGAGAGTACGAACAATGTTGTTAATGGAACGAATTTTACGTTCAGCTTTTCCATTTTGTGGAGAGGTATGCGGACATGAAAGTCGGAAACTAAGTCCGTGAGTAGCACAAAAATCACTGAATAAGCTATTTATAAATTCCGTACCATTATCACATTGTATAGTTTTAATTTTGCGCTCAAATTGTGTGGTAATGTAGGAATGAAATTGCAGCAAAATTGAACTTACTTGACTCTTTTTGGCTATAGGAAAAGTCCATAAATAATTGCTAAAATCATCTAAAATTAACAAATAGTATTTATGGCCCGAAGAACTAAGCACAGGTGACGTCCATAGATCACAGTGAATTATGTCGAAAGGCATAAAAGTACGCGTAATAGAATTGGCAAAAGGCAAACGAATATGTTTTCCAAGCGAACAAGATTGACAAATTTGGTTACTAGAATCCATCTTACAATCAATCATTTTATTTTTCTTAAGAAAAGACATGACAGGATCCCCGGGATGACCAAGCCGAGCATGCCACGAGGAGGAATTAAAAACAGCGAGAGCGGTATTTGGAGCGGCTGAAATGGGGTAAAGATCTCCCCGACTATCACATCTCATGAGGCGATTCCCCGTCCGTAGATCCTTCACACAAAATCCAAAAGGGTCAAATTCGACAGTGACTTTGTTATCAGTAGTGAACTTCCTAACTGACACTAAATTTTTGACCAAATTAGGGGCGAAAAGGACATTTTTAAGGACGAAAGGGGGGTGGGGTTTCGGGATAGTAGCATGACCATGACCTTGAATCGGAATTGATTGACCATTTCCGACGACTATACCATTAGTAGAACTCGAATTGACAAAAGATGTGAGATTACCTTGATTAGAAGTCATGTGCGATGTTGCACCCGTGTCCATAACCCATGGCTCAGGAAGAGCGAGACCCAAAGTATACATAGCCGCCTCAATGTCAGTTTGAGACGGAGCACCACCAGTAGCCGTGTATGCTTGAGCACCACCCGGTCTCGGACCCAATATCCCAGCTTGAGGACGAAAAGAAGGCTGCCTACCCCACTGACCCGTGGGATAGGGACATGGAGGGTATCCCCACGGGCCAGCAGGCCACGGCCAGCCCCCGTAGAACGCCGGAGATGGAGCAGTAGGGGAAGCAACCGGTGAAGAAACAGGGGAATTCGATTTCTTCGACCCCTTGCCTCCTTTGTTTTTCTTCTTCCCGCCTCCTTGTCGAGCATTACCTTTACCATTTCCTGCAGCAAATGTGCCCGACGAACTGCCACCGTCGCTATCAGTCGACGCCTTAGCAAAAAGGGCGGAAGTTGCTGATTGGGTTGCAAGCCCGGCTTCCTCGAGGGTAAGCATAGAGCGGGCCTGAAAAAAATCAGGAAGAGGATCACGCTGGCGAATGATGGAACCAACGTTGTTATACGCCTCTGTCAAACCGGAAACCAGTTGAAGGACAAGGCGACTATCTTTCACCGGAGCACCAACGTTCTTCAATTGATCGGCCAGAGATTTCAATCGCTGGCAATAGGCAGAAGCGTTCGGAAAGTCACTCATATTGATGTGTGAAAATTCCTGTTCGAGTGTCACGGCTCGAGAATTGCGATTATCCTGGAAAAGAGCAGCGAGACGATCCCACGTTTTCATCGCGGTGGTGTCCGCCTCAACGATCATTTCCAAGATTTCGGTTGTGACGGTGGAATAAATCCACTGAAGAACCGTTGCATCTAGGGTTTCCCACAACGCCTTCTCGTCAGCGGTGCTAGGCGGCTTTGGCAAACCGGTCTTAGACTCGATGATGTGATGGAGAACGCGATTAGATTTCGCGTGATTTGTGAAGAGAGCAACCCATAGTGGGTATTGATTGTTATCCATACCCAATATAACGGTAATATGGTTGCGGATGGAATTGACAGCAAGAGCGGGATGAAAACCCGGTTTTGCAACTGTGTCATTTGTCATCCTGAAGGTGACGTGAGGTCGGAGAAGGTTAGAGGAGACGAAAAGGTTGGAGCGGAAGCGATTTAGAGATCGTAACCTAGTCGTGATACCATAAAGGAAGATAATGGATGGATTATTATTCCAATAATCAACGTATAAATACAATTGAGGTAACAAATCAAAACTAATATTAGCAAATAACTACATATATTTACTAATATTCTAACAGGATCAGTACAAGATCGTTCAGGATCGGGTAGGATCGATGGTAGGATCGTTTATGATCCAGTAAATGGATTGAACATCTGATGTACTACCACAGATAATGTAGTTTTTGAGCTTTACAATCAAGTTTTTTAGTGTAGTATTAAAAATTATGAATTTTAATACTCCGTAAAAGTTTTTGAGTTCATTAATTTGAACATTAAACCCAAAACAATTACAATAAAACTCAAAATACATCACATATATGTTTTAAAATATAATTTATAAACTTTAAAAAGCTCGAAAAAAATGCATAAAAACTCAAATTCATACTAGTCTGAGGTAGTATATCCGATGTACAATCCTTTTTCCCATCAGGATCGTAAAAGACTTATTTATATATGTTCTAATTTTGTGAGGTGGTTGCTCTTTTCTAGTTATAACTCTTAAATAAACGTATACTATTTAATATATTGATATGATAATTAAGATTTTCGGGCTATTCAATAGACTTTTGACATTTTATATCACAGATTATACCAATTTTTTTTACATAAACCAGTTTATCTAAGCTATTTGTAGGATCTTACGATCCTCGATTCAATCATGCGATCCGATGCTACTACCCTATCTTCGATCCAAAGTGGAATCCCGATCCTGACAACATTGGCAACAATATGATAGTACGTTGTAAATTATTTGTGAAAGGAAATGTATGGCTACCAAACATAATTGGAAGCAAATGGGATCCATACCAATCGAAAAGGATCGTAATACAAATTTAAATATGCAGATCCTCTAACAAATAAAGTACATTAATGAACTATAAATTGAAAGATACATAGTTCTATATTTTCACAATTTAAAGCTGAAAATAGTTTTGCTTCTTAATTAATCTCAATACCAACATTTATCTAATTTACAAAATGATGAAAACTTTACCATGGGTTATTTTCATCTGTTTGATAGCCTATAACATCATCTTTACAAAAGCACAAACAAACGAAATTAATCTAATCGATTTTACTTGCAAACAATCACCCGACTACAACTTATGCGTCTCGACTTTAAACAGCGATCCAAGGAGTCGCTCAGCGAAAGATATGAAAGCTTTAGCCGCTATTTTAGTGGACCACGTAAACGACAAAGCTAGGTCGACCCGACTCCACATTGCAACTCTTTACATCAACCCAAAAACCGACTCAACAACCAAGCTATATCTTGAACAATGTATTAGAAGGTATAATCAAATTATGGGAAATTGGATTGCAGGCGCTAAAGCGAGCATGGCCGATAATGATTTTAGCAAAGCTCAAGATTACATTAAAGCTCTTCCGACTAATATTGAGCTGTGCGAGAGGAATTTCGAGTGGTTGGGGCATGTCAAGTCGCCCATAACCAACGATAGTAAGGCCATGGATGATATTGCTAAAGTCGCTGTCGCGGTTATAACCTATAAGTATATGCACCCTGCTCCTCCTTCAATGAATTGAGAATGCAAGTAATTGTTGAACATTGTTGAATGATAAATTTTCAAAAGTGTATTAAAATTAGAATTTAAGGTTCTTAATTTTCGAACATTGTTGAATGATAAAATAATGAATTGCACTATGCGTTATTGGAATTTAGTATGCATGACTTGTAGACAGGTACAAATTATTGGATAGTAAGATTATTGATCAGACACACCTAAGTTTTAAGATTCCGCTATATTAGCATTTTAAGACTCAGTTTAAGAGTTTGTCAAGATTATGGTAGATTATGAGAGACGATAATATCACTATTATGAATAATGACACTCAAGTTTAACCGACATGACCTGACTAACAACCTGAAACTTGAAATGATATGATCGGTCGCAAATTAACGTAATAATGTGACACCCCCAAACTAGATCAAAGACAACTAGCCGTTTCCAAGGTCTAAGCATGGGTGGATTTTGGTTCCCTCGCATTAGTATTCATCAAAAAGACTCCGTCCACTAAGCAACCAGCCATGGCATGCCTGTATAAGGGCATACATACCCCCAATAAGGGGAAATCTATCATTTACTCTTCTTATTTACCCAGTATTCCGCTATACCATAATTTTATTTGAGCCTTACTTTTTTTATTACTTTTTTTAAAGCAAAAAGTTCAATAACCATTAATTCAAAAAAGTTCGTGATTTTATCTCTTACGGTATAATTTAAGATATAACAAGAATTTCTATAAAAAAAATCTTAAGAGTTAGTATGATATATTAAAAAAATTTATAGTTAAAACTATCAAACTATCAAAGATAGATCAACCTATAAGAAAACTAGGATACCAACAATCCTATATTTATCCAAATATATCGCTTTTCCATTCACACAATATTTGTATTTTCGATCGTTTAATTTCATAATCTCCCTAATAGTAACTCCCATAGTTTCACAAATAATTGTGAAGGGTGGTACCAAGATTAAAAGTACCTACGAGCAACTCCAATAATTTATCTCTAAGGACTTGCTTGCAATTTTTGCAAACTTATAACCACGTAGCTTACCATTGGAGTTGGAAATTTAAGTGTAGCTTGCAAGCATGGTAGCTTTGTCAAGCTACATGGCTTGCTTTAAAAAAAAATAAAAACTAAATTTTCTCATTGGTTAAAAATAAGAATGTGGACCCATACAAACTACAAGATGTTGTAGTTTGTCGTTGGAGCAGTACGTACCCGAAAAACAACGTAGCTTGAAAAATTAGTGTGGCAAATCAAACTACATCATCCATTGAAGTTGCTCTAATAATTTTATTTTTCATTTTTTTTCTAACGCGAAAAATATAAATGTGGAAAGATTTAAAAAGATATCCACATCAGATATCAAATATGAACTTTTCTTACTATAATTGCTGAAAATATTTTGCAAATCTTTCTACAATTAGTAGGTTATTGTTGTGTCCCCTTAGAACACACATCAGAAAGAAATGTTATTTTATTGTAGATATTTAAGTGTGAGACCCGACAAACAGATCGGGTCGTGTCGAGTTCGTGTCACATGTTAAACGTAAACGGGTCATGAATCCTCAACCCAAATCCGACCCAATTAAATATTGTGTCATGTTGGTGTCGACCACTTACTTAAATGGGTCATTAAGCCTCAACACTAACCTGTTAATTTTGTGTCGGGTTCATGTCGTATTTTGTGTCATGTCAATCTTTAGAAAGTGAATATTATCATTTGATGGAGAATAAATAAAATTTTGGATTATTTTAGTAAATGGGTCATTCGTGTCGGGTTCGTGTTTCGAGAGCCAACCCAAAACCGACCCAATTAAATCTCCTGTCGTGTTCATACCGACCCACTTATATAATTGAGTCATTAAACTTCAACCCAAACTCATTAATTTCGTGTATGATTTGTGTCGTGTTTTCAGGTCGTGTCGGGCTTTACTTTCAAGTGGTAATTATATGAGACACAACAATTTTTGTAAATTATTTGTCAAGGGAAAAATATCCCTACAAAACTTAATAGGAAGCAAATGGGATCTATACCAATCGAAAAAGATCTCCTTAATACTAATTTTGATTTTTATATGCAGATCCTCTAACAAATAAAGTACATAGATGAACTATAATTTGAAAGATACATAGTTCTATATTTTCACAATTTGAAACTGAAAATAGTTTTAAGTCTTAACTATTCTCAAACATCTAATTTACAAAATGGAGAAAAGTTTATCATGGGTTGTTTTCTTCTGTTTGGTAGCCTATAACATCGTCTTTACTAAAGCACAAACAAACGCAGTTAATCTAATTGATTTTACTTGCAAACTAACACCCAACTACAATTTATGCGTCTCGACTTTAAACAGCGATCCAAGGACTCGCTCCGCAACAGATATGAAAGCTCTAGCCACCATTCTAGTGGATCATGTGACCGAGAAAGCTATATTGACCCGACTACACATTGTAACTCTTGCGAACAACCCAAAAACCGACTCAAAAACCAAACAATATCTTAACGAGTGTATTGTAAGGTATGATAAGATTTTGGGACATTGGCTTCCAGAAACTAAAGCACAAATGGCCAAGGATGATTATAGCAGCGCCCAAGATGACATTGATGCTGTTCCGAGCAATGTTGAGATGTGCGAGAGGAATTTTGAGTGGTTGGGGCATGTCAAGTCGCCGATAACTAATGATAGTAAGGCCATGGATGATATTGCTAAAGTCGCTATTGCGGTTGTGATCTATAAGATTACGCACCATGGTCCTCCGATGAATTGAAATGCAAGAATGGAATTGTTACATGATAATGATAGTTTGTCGGAAGTGTAATAAGATTAAAATCTAAAGTTCGTTAAATTTAAAGATGTTTGAATAATAAAATGAATGGTATTAAGATTAAAATCTAAAGTTCGACGCCACCAAATGATACTAAAACTTACGCATAAAACGAAAGCACAACCTTTGTCGCGGTAGTTACAACTTACAATAGCTAAATTTAAACACCATAAACTGGAAAAAGAAGGTAGCGGTAACTGTATAATTCCCACAAAAATACCGTAGACTGGCGGTCTTTGGGTTTCATCCTATACTCAGCCACCCACTCTTCTCTGGTGTTCTGTTCTACCGACACCAAAACCTGCATTACAAGTCTATACCAAGGCTTTTCCCGTGGAATGGGACAGAAAATAGATTAGCAATTGAATTCGAGACCAGGTCCGTTGAGATTCAGAACCAGGTCCGTTGAGATTGGCTACCAATGACACTGAGTAATGCTGAACGGAGATATGCTATTTTCTTTTTCGCATCTGACGATTAAATCGTCTCCCAGACATTAGTTGTTGTACTGCTTCTCACTTCTCAGTGTCTTTCACTTACCAGAGTTACCACTGAAGCTATTGAGCATCTTAATTCTCAAGGCATTCTTTTATATTGGAATCGAAATCAAACTCAAACATTTCACACAGGAAGACAAGGGAGACAAAAGCAAATGTAGTAAATTACAAGGCCATTAACTCGGAGATACAATGGTTTGCGACTTGGCACATATGGTAGGGTACGGTAGGGTTAGATGTACGCAACATTACTTACCCCAGTGTTTTCTTAACACCAAAAGGCTGTTCCTACATGCACCATGATAAAATTTGTCATGAAATGCATCAACACTCAATATGACGATACAAGAAGCATAGAGGGTTTACCGACTCCAGTGAGTCATTTTGCTTTATTCCATCATTTATGGGTTGGATAATAGGGAGACTATGGCACCATTAAAAATAATGTAAACATTTTTCGTAAGAAAGCAAAATACTCCGTATCAAAGTTAGCAAGCAGACCATGACTGTAGAAGGATTTCTGGATCCGAATTTCAGCAACATTGGCTCAAACGGCATTAAGCCATAATCACAGGAAACATTAGAGAAGCTAGCTGATCCAAAAATTATATATTCAGACCCCGAAAATCTCATAGAAAATCAAGAATTATCGCTCCAAAGGAGAAGTAATTGGACACAAAATGAACGAACTCCGACAAAAATCCCAGTAAATAATCCGTAAAAGAAAAAATATCCCTAATAGGAATCAAATGGGATTAGTTCCAAGAGATATCAATCCAAAAGATTTCTTTTACACTAATTTGGATAAGCAGATCCTCTATCTATTAAGCACATCATTTAGACATTAAATTGAAAGACTACTCACAGTTTTGAGACCGAAATAGTTTATCTAAATTATTCTCAGCATCACAAAAATATAGTCTACAAAATGGAGAAAACTTCATGGATTATTTTCTTCTATTTGGTAGCCTATAACATCATCATTACTAAAGCATAGATAAACACAGGAAGTCTAATTGATTTTACTTGCAAACAAACGAAGAACTACAACTTATGCTTCTCAACTTTAAGCAACGACCCAGGGAGTCGTTCTGCAACAGAGATAAGAGCTCTGGCCACTATTTTAGTGAAGCATGTGAGTGACAAAGCTAGCTTGACCCGAATCCACATTGCAACTATTCGAAACGACCCAAAAACCGATTGGAAAACAAAACAACTACTGGAGAAGTGTATGGACAGGTATAATTCAATCATGGGAACTTGGCTTGAAGATGTTATTGCAAGCATGGCAAATAATGATTATAACACTGCTCGAGAATCCATGGCTGCTATTCCAAGCAATATCGAGATGTGCGATAAGAGTTTCGAGTGGGAGGGGCATGTCAAGTCGCCTATAAGCAACGATAGTAAGGCCGTGGATGATCTTGCTAAAGTCGCTTATGATATTGTGTTCTACAAGTATGAGCATCCTGCTCCTCCTTCGACGAATTGAGATGCAAGCAATGGAATTGTTAAGTGTGTTAAGATTCAAATCCCAAGTTCAAAATTTGAATTTTTTTTAAATAATAAAATGTGTTAAAGAGTATGTACTATTCACGAGGGGAGGGGGGGGGGGGGGGGGGTGAAGAAAAAATAAATAGCGACGCAAGGAAGGGGGAGGGGGGGGGGGGGTCGAGCTAGATTATTTGGTACTCCAATTGTGTGGTACCACCACTCCACCAGGTTGTACTTGTATAAAAACTTATAAACAAAAGCACAACCTTTGTCGCGGTAGGTAAGAATCTTTCAGTAGCTAAAATAAAACATCATAAATCGCATAACTAAAGAGAACAGTAGCCGAAAGAGAAGGTCACAGTGTGTATATTCATTACTAAACTGTATCATTCCCACAACAAGGGACAACGTCACTATTTACACACTCCAAATAAAAGAACTCTTGAGTGCTTTTACGAAATGTTTGGGCTCGCAATGGTTCAATGGGCACTTTCAGAGACCGCCACACTCTAGATTTCATCCTATACTCAGCCAACCATTCTGTTATCTTGTTCCGTTCTATCCACACCAAAAATCTGCTTCACTAAGCTAAATATTGTTTTAGTGGGTCACGGGTGGAACGGAACAAGGAGTAAATTGGCAAATCAACTCATAAAGTGCAACAAACGAAGTTATTTCAAAGTTTACTACCTAGGAGATTCAGAACCAGGTACGTTGAGGTTGGCTACCGATGACACTGAGTACTGCTGAACAGAGATAGTCCTATGCTGCTTTGCAATGTCAGACAAGTAATGTGTTTCCCTCATATTTGTTGTTGTACTGGTTCTTGATGAAATTCCTGCAACATTATAGACAACAAGAAAAAGTTTACAACTTTGCTGCATCACAATCCCTTTCACTTAAAAATTTGCGGTACATGATTTAATATCTAGATGGAGAAGGGGTTCCATTATTTTGTGCACACAAGCTTATATGGCACTGTCTTACATTTGAGGAATCAATTAATCACACAAGTTAAATGAGAAAAAGTAAGCTTTTGGGTGTGTTTTTCACATACAAGACCGACTCTTAGAAAACGTAATGTACTTGAAAACGTCAATAATCAAAAGAAGTCAGCATTGTAAAATTGGTGTGTGCCTCATTTCGCCTTAGTCACAAAGATGAAATGTAGCTACTTGAACTGGAACAATCAACATGTGAAACCATTCTTTTATACTCTGTATAGATTACAAAATCAAACAGGAGTATTTCACTGGGGAGGACAAGGGAGTCAAAAATACACCAAACTTACCCAGAAGCCACAATGGCTCCACCGTTGGCACGGCAAGGGAGGGCCGATTGTTTGCAGCCTTACCCTGTTTTCTTAACGCAACCTATTCTTAACGCAAAGGTTGTTTACGTATGACCCATAATGAAAATCGTGTCACGAAATGCATCCACACCCTGTTACTTTACAAGAAGCATAAAGTGCTTCGTGAGCCATTTTGCTCCATCGCCCAATCGGAAATAGAAACAACAAAATCATTTCTTAAGAATACAAAGAAAAGAATGTTGTAAGTAAACCTTGGATGTAGAAGGGTTTCTAGATGCAAATTTCAGAAGAATACCAAATTCAGTTCACTAATACTCTCCTTCACTAAATATCAAATATTAAACCAACTAACTTGCATATCACCAATTCACAATCACAGAGGTTCAGAGGAGCTAGCCAAACCACGGGATATGGCATGTTCAAAATGAAGTTTTAAGCAATTTACCTTGAAAGAATAGAACTAGACAGAACAAAATGGTGAGCAACGTGGCAAACAACTGATTCTTCAAAGACCGTGGCCTTGATTCTTTCGCCTTCTTCAATGCCTTCATACGCTCAACTCTCGCACGCTTAACCCTAGCAAGCTCATGAAGTTCCTTAATCAATTTCTGATCAGCTGAATCCAACGACAACCCTCTAGGCGGTCTAGGGGGTTTCGGATGCTTCTTAGCACTCATCCCCTTACCCTTCTCCTTAACCACTTTCCTCCCAACACCTCTACTAATTTTTTCTACAACAACCAATCTCACACTCTCTAATTGATCATCACTACTAGAATCAAACGACGAAATCTCCATCTCTTCATGAATTATCGACTCATTACCGCCTTTTAGCCCACCGTTTTTAACACCCTCACATTCCAATTCCTTCATCATAGAATTATTTCCATAAACAACACCTCCTTCTAGTTGTTTAACATACAATTCACCCTTTTCAATATCACCATCAAAGTCCAAGTTTTCATCTTTTGAAGTAACATTATAAAAATCCATCTTAACACCCATCAAACTTAATCATCCAATAACACAACACTAACTCAATTCCTTGTACTTTCTTATAATTAATAATTAATAATTAAAATTAATTTATACCCTCTAAATTATTATTTAAACCAAAGGTTGCTTCTTTTTTCACTACAATGTTGGCGCAAAACCCTGCAATTAATTTAAATTACTCAAAATTGAAGCAATCAAAGTAAAAACCACATAGAAAAATCAGGGAAATTTCCTCTAAACATCATATATAAAGTTATAAACTAATAAAGGTCTAAACTTTTGGAAATGGGAACAATAAATGGTACAAAAAGAGAATGAAAACAAAAAGAATTAATTTAATTAAGTTAAAAATTGAGATTAAAAGTTGTTAATTATATATAGTATCTTTACCTGTTGAGGAAAGTAAGAAGCTGCAGATCCAAAGCAGACAAGAATTCAGTGAAGAGTGTGAAAGAAAGAGGGAAAAATTGGTGGGCAATAAATTGGATTTTTCAAGAAATTAAGATAAGTGTGAATGAAACCCATGATTTTGAATTAAATAAAGGTTATGGTTTTTCGCAAATTCTCATTTAAGATGGACATATTGTCTGTTTAAACTTAAAACGGATTACATATATATCAAATTATCTTTATTACTATTAGCATTTAACCCGTCTTAGGGTCAAAATGAATAATATCCATCTTAAGTAAGACTTCCGAATGGTTAACTTTGTTGGGTGTTTTCTTATTGAAATGAAAGATAGAAGCATTAAAAAGGGGAGGAATTCCCTGCATTTTCTTTTAAATTCCTAAATAGTTCAAATTGCATTTTATCTGCATCAAACAGTTATAAATTTATGCATAAAATTAAAGCTCAATAGAGTGTAAAGGAGAATATATTATTTAATGAGGTTCTGAGAGGAAATAGAGATAAAGAAATAGAGATGATTCTAAAATGGATTAAATGTTCATTAGTTGCCTATAGTATGATAAATTAGTTGTTTTGTAGTACAAATATTGATACCCATTTAAGGATTATGATATATTTGAGTCAATTATTTGTTCGGCTTCATTAAAATACCTTTAAATCTCGTTTTATATGTTTTGTTAAGAATGGTTGTATACAGAATTTTTGACGATATTGTTTTTAATTCAACATTTCTATAGGAAATTTTTATAAGTAAAATATAATTGCTTAGTTAAATCATACGGAGTAAGACAGTAAAAGAAAGTCCGTCATGGAGTAATTTTTCCTCGAGATTTAAACACTTGGGCCTTGTTCAACTAAGCTCAATTTTGTACATTTTAACTCTTTTTAGCTGGAAAGAACCGGACCAAATACTATTGTACCCTCCACAGTAACAAAAACTCGCTACATAAAAATGTTTGTAGTATTTGTTTCATTTTCGTTATAAAATTCATATCGTCAACTAAATATTCTATGGGTAAGATTGTTCAAATATAAAATATCACTTTTTGCCAAAACAAATCAATTTTTATTAAATTAAAATTTTAGCACTTAAAATAATAACTTTAATGTTTGGATTTATTAAATATACTAGGCTAATCCTTATTAATTTGGGTAGTTGATTATGAAAACAACCCAAAAACAAAGAGTTGAGAAGTGTGGGTTGTCAATTTGTCATCACACCGACAGACAATTAGTTTACTAATCTTTCCCACGTCTCTAATATTAGATCTTTCCTCTCATTTATTTAGGAAGCTTCTTCTATGATTTTTAAAAGGGACCCCTAGATTTTGAGGATCAACTCTAATACTGTATACACTACACTTGGACTCGTGGCAGGTGCTTTGTTGGTTCAGCTACTCTAACGGAAGACAGACATTATTCGTCACAAGCTGAAAACGGATAGTTTTATCTTATAATATGCAAGTGGAGGGTTTATGTCCTTCTCACTTGTATATTGTAAAAAGAAACTATCCGTTTTCAATTTATAACGGATAGTGTCTATCTTCAATGAGAATATTTTAGTAAGAGGGATATATCCCTATTAAGAAATGTATGTCTAACTTAAAACTAAAATCGGTCAAATTACATTTTACATTTCTACTTGTATGGATAGGATGAGATTTTTGTTGGAACACCATCTGACCCAGGCTGAAAGTTTGTTAGAAACAGTTTGTTAGACTTCTAGAATCTTCCTAATTCTGTTAGGAGTTTGTTACACTGCTTATGCCTTATAAATAAGAGGAAGACACTTGTAATTATTATTCAATTCATTCATAATAAGATCACACATTTATTTACTCTGTTTTCTTCTTCTTTTCATACAAGCTCAATTGTTCATTAATGGAGTCTATTCAATTTTGTTTCCATGGTTTCCTTCATGGTATCAGAGCAGGTTAAATCCTGTCTCTGCATATCGTCTCTTTCACTCAATTAATCTTACTTCAAATTCTGTTCTTCTTTTGATTTTGATTTTTCCCCAAATATTAGGGTTTTATTCATCAAAATCCAAAAACACGTAAATTCCTTCATATTTCTTCGTTTTTTTTCTCAATCAACAATGGCGATCGATTCCGCTACAACTTCAACAACATCGACCGAAAATCCGCTGCTCCAAGTCACAAATTCAGATCTTCTGGTGTCTAAGCTCGTCGCAACTCCTTTTGACAGAACTAGCTTCAATGGTTGGAAGCGCGCCATGGAAATCGCTCTTTCCGCTAAGAATAAACTAGGCTTTATTGATGGATCAATTCCTCGTCCTGCTATTTCTTCTGCAAGTTTCAAGATCTGGAAACAGTGTAATGATACGGTATTTTCCTGGATTTTACACTCTTTGTCTTCTGAAATTGCTCAATCTGTTCTCTACTCTAGTTCTGCTAAGATTGCTTGGGATGAGATAGAGAATAGATTCGGCCAAAGCAATGGTGCACAACTGTATGGAATACATAAGAAATTGACTGATTACAGTCAGGGAAATGATAGCATTTCGACCTACTTCACGAAAATGAAGCTAATTTGGGATGAGATTGATGCTATGGGATTGAATACTTGTTGTTCCTGTGATTGTATTTGTGGTGCTACTGCTAAGCGTGAAAAATTTCAGCAAGATCAACGTGTTATACAATTTCTAATGGGCCTGAACACTTCTTACACTGTTGTCCGAGGCACTATTCTTCTTCAGAATCCCCTTCCATCTTTGTCTACAGTTTATAATAATCTGTTACAAGAAGAGAGGCAAAGAGAGATACACAATGAAGTACAAGTTCAGACTGAATCTGCTGCGTTCTATGCCAAGAACTACAAACACAAAGCTCCTGTCCCTTCTAACACTTTTCCAAATCAGTACAGACAGTTCAGAACTGAGCATAAAGCTACTGATGATTCAAGTTCCAGATTCTGCAACTACTGCAAAAACTATGGGCACACGATCAAATTCTGCAAGAAACTTGAGTATAACAACAAGAAGAAGTTTGCTAATGTTGTTCAAGGAATGGACATGACTGACAACAGTTATCACTCTCACTGGAATTCGAGTTCTCAACACTCACAGCAACCTGGTGATTCTTCTGACATTCCAGCAGGCATGTATAATCAGTTGAAAGACATGCTGCACACAACACCACCTACTGCCATTTCCAGTTCTGGCGCTAATGCTAATTTTGCTGGTATAACATCTAATCCCTCTCTTTCTGTTAGTCATGAAACCTGGATCTTAGATAGTGGTGCTACTGATCATATGTGCGCTAATATAGAGTTGTTTTCTAATGTTAAACCTATTGATAAACCATTCTCTATTTCTTTACCCACGGGTCAAATCACAACCATTAATTTCATGGGTAATGTACCCATTAATTCTACTCTAACTCTTGAAAATGTTCTCTTTGTTCCTTCTTTTAAATTCAATCTTCTTTCCATTGCTAGACTGACTAAACAATTAAATACCACAATCAGTTTTTCATCCAAGTATTGCTTTGTGCAGGGCTCTTCTATGAAGATGCCACTGATTCTTGGTAATGAGCACAAGAACCTTTACATTCTTCCTCATCAATCTGGTCCATCTGCTCCAATCAACACTCTAAATTCTTCTTCCAAATCTAATGCTGTTGTAAAGACGAATTCTGTTAATCTGTGGCATGCTAGATTAGGCCATTTACCATTGTATAAGCTCAAGAACTTTGATCTTTGTAAGCTTTCTGAAATCAATAAAAGTGAAGTTTTGTCATGTTCAGTATGTGCTAAGGCAAGACAACACAAATTTTCTTTTTCTCACAGCCATATACAAACAACCAGTGCTTTTGAACTAATACATATCGACCTCTGGGGCCCTTATCCTATACAAACATATAATGGTCATAAGTATTTTTTAACCATAGTAGATGACTTCACCAGAACCACTTGGGTACACTTGCTTACTTGTAAGAGCAGTGCTTTTGATTACATTAAAAATTTCATAGCCCTTATCCAAACTCAATTCAATAAACATGTTAAAACAATAAGATCTGACAACGCCCTTGAATTAGGTTCTAGTAACATCACCAAAGAATTCTTATCCTCACATGGAATCTTACATCAAACTTCTTGTTATCACACCCCATAACAAAATGGTGTGGTGGAAAGGAAACACAAACATCTTTTAGAAACTGCAAGAGCATTAATTTTTCAATCAAATCTACCTAAAAAATATTGGGGTGATTGTATTTTAACAGCCACCTACATAATAAACAGACTTCCCACCAAAATTTTACAAAATAAGTCTCCTTATGAACTTCTTTTTCAAAAACAACCTAATATTTCCCATATGAGGTCTTTTGGTTGTCTTTGTTATGCTACTACACAGAAGCCTGGTCGAGGAAAATTTGATTCAAGAGCTACACCATCCTTGTTCTTGGGCTATCCTTTTGGTAAAAAGGCCTACAAACTTCTCAATTTAGATACTAAGTCTGTTTTCTTCTCACGAGATGTTGTTTTTCATGAGTTTATTTTTCCTTATGTTCCTGAATCTCACATTAGTTTTCTTCCTGTACCATCTGACTCCCTGGAACAACCAAATATTACTGCATCACATACTCCACTTTCTAACCCTCAATCTAATCCCACCCCTAATGTTTCAACCACTAATCCCAACCCTACTGTTTCTTTACGACTTTCTAACCCTCAATCTAATCTCACCCCTAATGTTTCAACCACTAATCCCAACCCTACTATTTCTTTACGACATTCTAGCAGAGTTTCTAACTTTCCTGCTCATTTAAAAGACTTTCATTGCCCTCTAAGACAATCCAATAATCATGGGCATTCCAACCTTGCTTGTGATCACACCCTCACTTCATTCTTCATCTCACCCCTGTCCTCTTCTGAATCTTTGTGTTGTAACATTAGTAGCAGCTCTGTATCTAGCACATATATCATGCCCATTGTACAGGACCCAGTTTCTTATGATCAAGCAGTAAGATTTCCAGAATGGAAACATGCTATTGCAGCAGAATTCTCTGCCCTTGAGGCTAATAATACTTGGTCTCTTGAACCTCTTCCTCCTGGCAAGAAGAGCATCAGATGCAAATGGGTGTTCAAGGTCAAACACAAATCAGATGGGACCATTGAGAGGTACAAAGCAAGACTAGTGGTCAAATGATACACACAGAAAGAAGGAATAGACTATACTGAGACCTTCTCACCTGTGGTCAAGATGACCACTATTAGGAGTCTTGTGGCTGTTGCTTTGAAAAGGAATTGGAGTTTGTCTCAGTTAGATGTCAACAATGCTTTTTTGCATGGTGATCTAGAGGAAGAGGTATACATGACACCACCCCCAGGTCTTGTTCTTTCTAACCCATCTTTGGTTTGTAAGCTTCAAAAATCCTTGTACGGTTTGAAACAGGCATCAAGGCAGTGGTATGCCAAACTTAGCACAGCTCTAAAGTCCAAAGGATATGTCCAATCTCTGAATGATTACTCTCTGTTCTCCAAAACAGTGGGTTGTTCCAAGGTTTACTTAGTCATTTATGTGGATGATATCTTAATTGTTGGAGCTAGTGTCCTCCAGTTAGTGCGATAACATAAATAAATCTCTGTAGGTTCACAGGGTATACTTTGTATAATAATCAGTTGATTAACGTTTATCAATAACGGTTGGCTTGCTAGATAAGTTTGACGTTATTGTCATACAGATGGCGGTGATCAACTGGTCCCTAATAGTCACACCTATAGGATGCGTTTGAGAGATGTGATTATTTGAGAAAATAATCATATTGATACCCTATTATATGACTAAAAGGTTAGTCAGTGTAATTCGTAATGTGATGATGAGACGAAAGTTAGCTGAGACGAATTAACTGTAATTCGTAAAATTGAATATAAAAAGTTATATTTAATTATAGTATATAATGTAAGCTAATTAAACATAAACCGTTATAATTAATTGGCAAATTATAAATATACGGATATTTATAATTAATGACGGATTATAATGTCGGTCCATGTAAAACGACGATTATAATATATTACATTATATTGGAAGCTAAAATGAACAAAACCGAATGTATTCAGATACACTCGGGTTTTCAGGTCAATGGGTTGTTATTTGAGGAGACTTAAATCTCCTCATATAAAAACAATATGGGCCGTGAGTTTTGAGGAGGTGAGCAGAGTAGTGCAAATTGGTTTATTTGGCTTTTCTAACCTAATTCTCTCTTGGAGCCTCCATCTCATCTAACATCACACAAACTGACAAAAGTTATCAGTAACTTTTGACATAAACACAAATCAAAAGTTAACAGTAATTTTTGATAACTTCTAGCAACACAAGGGTATTTCTCGGAGCATCTTGGGTGCAACGGTTAGGAGGATATCTACTTTGATATCTCTGTTCTTTACGCCAATTGCTAGGACCGGAGGTTGATTACTAAATCTCTATTCCTTTTGTTGTTTTCGTTTATGACTAGTATAATCAAATTATTACTTTTCGTTATAATCCTATTATAATTGTATTGTGGTAATACCGATTTCCCACAAGTGGTATCAGAGCATAGGCCACGAAATTGTTTTAATTTGATTTCATAAATCGAAACTGTTTTCATCCGCTGTGTGTTTGACTCGATCGAGGACTTTAGTGTCTCGATCGAGTTGTTTTTGTGAGTTTTTGGTTCGATCGAGGGCTTTACTTGCTCGATCGAGCAGTTTTCTCTATGTTTTTGTTCGATCAAGTTGCTGTTTTTGCTCGATCGAAGCAGTTTCCTCTGTTTTTGCTCGATCGAGCACTTGTGTTTTGCTCGATCGAGCAGATTTCGCTATTGCATTGGTCGATCGAATGGTGTGCTTGCTCGATCGAGGACTTTAGTGTCTCGATCGAGTGAGGTTTATAATTGATCGAGGTCCCTGTTTGTCGACTAGGAAGAATTAGTCGATCGAGACACTTTATTGTTTAATTTCTTCTCGATCGAGTATTTTACAGAATCGTATTTCCTTTCGTGTTTGTTTTCATTTAGATTTATTTTGTTATTTTAATATGTTAAAATAACATAGAATAGATTTGTAGATGTTTTAATTTAATAAAGATTAGATTAAAATGAAAATGAAAATGATGTTAAATGATTTTATCATTTGAAAGGATATTAATTTTTCCCTATTTTGTCGATAAGGACCGTTTTGCTTGAAAAAATTTTGCCGAAAAATTTTATGCTGAAAATTTCTGTTTTTCGTGTTCATGTTTTTGGCCTTTAATTGTACATTATTCGGATTGTGTATAATTAATGTGAAACGGTTCACATATGCTTAATATCTTACATTTTAAAGAAGTTTGAAATGTTTAGGAAAGTTCATTTTATCAGTAAAATGAATCGAGATTGTAATTGATGTGGGTAATTACAGAATTACCACATAATTATAATCTATGTTAAATGGTGGTTTGGATAATAAAACATCGTAATAACTGTATTATGTCTTGAATGTTTTATTTTAGTTGGTGCTTGTATAATGTGTTTGGATTGATTGAATGAATTTTTATCGTATTTTTACAATCAGTTGTAACTTAGTGTGGCCTTAGTAGATTGTGTTACCGTAATGATGGTAATATAGTCTTGGATGTATTTTGAGATCTCGCATCTCCATTATTTTTAGTTTTGGGTTTTGAAATTAGTTTGTAATAAATAGGTTATATGTAATTTTATTTGTTGTAATTTCAAAGAAGACTAAAGATGGAGATTGGAGCTCACTCCCGCTGCATGGACCAAGAAGGGTGATAAAGTCAAGCTTCAAGGGTCCAATCTGTTGGATTCCGAGTTGTATTTTATTCTTTTTGGTAGGATAGGCCACACTAGGACATGTTTTTCTTTTACGTTTTTCATTCTCGTTTTTCTTTCCTTCACATGATAGATAATTGCATCATATTCCGCCTAAACCAAACCACCTAATAAAATGCATGTAAAATGATTCATATAGGTTGAATATTTTAATCATGGACATACGGATGTCACTCGCTTTTAGGGCCATCACCTTAGTTAAATCATTCTCGAGTTGCTAGATATTCGTTCACTACAAAACGAACGCGGGAAACTGACGGACAAAATCCGTCAGTAACCGAGAAAATCCGTCAGTAATTTAGACTACTGACGGAATTTCCGTCAGTACCCCGCGTCACTTCAATTGGTAACGAAAAAACGGCTTCTAACGGAAAATCCGTCAGTATTTGTAACTACTGACGGACTTAGTGACGGAATTTCCGTCAGGCAGTTCAATTGAAAAGTCAATATAATATTGACTTTACTGACGAAACCTGACGGAATTTCCGTCAGAAAAGTCAAGATTGACTTGAGGTACTGACGGAAATTCCGTCAGTATGTCAAGTCAATCTTGACTATTCTGACGGATTTTCCGTCAGTTTTCTCAAGTCAATTTTGACTTTCCTGACGGAATTTCCGTCAGTAAGTAAAAGAGTAGGGGCTGGATACAGCAGCCTGCTGTCCAGCCACAATGCGTTTTTTTGCATTGTTTTAAACGTTGAAAATTTCAACAAAACCTGCAATACAGAAAATACATACGTTCACCGCAAAGCGGTAATTCATACTCACATCGACCGCACGGTCGGAAATCAACAAAAGGCGATAAAAATAAAGGTGAAGACCGATGGAAATTGGAAAAATAATTCATTACATAAAATCAAAAAACAAATTCATACAACTTGGGGATTTACAAGCTTACAAATTCAACTGTTCCTAACTTAGGTAAATTAAACATTACTAACCTAAGGGGGTAACGGGAGGTGCTCCAAAACCGTGCCCGTCGTCCGCGTTGTCATCTCTTGGACGTGGAGGAGGGAAGTTGTTGCACAAGTCCGGGGGAAGATATCTCATCATAGCCGCTTGCAAGGCAGCCATTTGAGCGGCTTGGTGATCCATTTGTTGTTGATTGGCCCGTACTTGTGCTTCAAGGGCAAGTCGGGCGGCTCTCTCATGTTCTCGTTCATTCGCAATTGCATTCAATTGTTCCTTCATTTGAGTATTCTGAGTTGCGAATTGGGTGTAATCTGTAGGATTGTAGGAGAAAGAAGCGCGTGCACTTTTGTTGCATGGTGGATCATACCACACTTGTTTCCCCTTGTCTCCTACCCCGAAGAGCCTTAACTTCTTATCGAATCCGTCAACCGCTTTATAATATGCACGGAATTCGTCTGGGGTCTCGCCAGTTGGCGTTTGCTGACTCATCTCCTCGGCTACTATCCTACGTCAATTAAAGACAAACAAGTGATTAAGACGGAGGGCGAAATTTCATTAACAACAAAAATTTCATTAACAAAAAAAGTAATGGCTACTATCCTACGTCAATTAAAGACAAACAAATAATTAAGACGGAGGGCGAAATTAAAATAAACACAAATATAATACCTAAGTATGAAAATAAACAAAGAAAGCGGCGACAAGCAGTGACGGCGACAAGTAGCGGCGGTCGACGGTCGACGGTCGGAGGTAGCTAGTGGTGGTCGTCGGATCTACAACAAACAACTAATAAAGAACCTATAAATTAACAAAATGAGAAAAGAAAGAGAATGAAATACTTAATTAAACTTACCAAGGATGTGGTGGTCGGAAAGTAGTCGCCGGAGGAAGTTAGTCGGTGGTAGTGATGGAGCCGGTGGTCGGAAAGTGGATTAAATTGATTTGGGGGTTAGGTTTTGGGGAAAATGAAGAAGGAAGAATGACGGGCTGATTGTGCGATTTCAGCATAAAAAGAATATTTCTGACGGAAATTCCGTCAGAAATCCGTCAGTTTAGCGAGAATTCGAGAACCTTTCTGACGGAATTTCCGTCAGAACCTATGTTTGACTGGGCTGCGTTTAACTGCATTATTAGTGGCTACTGACGGAAAATCCGTCAGTATAATGAACAATTACTGACGGATAGTCCGTCAGTATAAGTAATTTCTGACGGAAATTCCGTCAGTAGCCGTAAGTGAATTTTGCCGCCTTTGACTTAGTCAACGCGCCATTTTTCACTGACGGTTACTGACGGATAATCCGTCAGTTTTATTTTTCCGTCAGAATTCCGTCAGTAGTCCGTCAGTCATAAAAAATCACTGACGGATTTTTTTTTCCGTCAGAAAAACCGTCAGTTTCCCGTGTTTTCGTTGTAGTGGTTCACTTAAAATGAATTTAAGTTAAGATGATGGGACCTTCCCCTATAAATAAAATTGAGATTAGTCTTTATAGGGAAAACTACTATGAGCCCCTCTTCGTCGGAAGTCATAATATGACCTCTTCTACGTTGGGTAAGTAGTGAGTGTTGACCTATTTTATCTCAACATTTTTAGTACGAGTATATCGCGTGATGATGATGGACTAAAGATAGAATTTACAGAAATTTATCGACCAGGAATTCTAAAAGTAGAATTAGCCAAGAGGTTGGCTTATCAATTTACAGAAATTGCGTCTTGGGATCATTTATATAATTCTTGAGGAAGGTCAATTGTATAAATGCACGAGTCATCGAATTAAACAGTTTTTCATTAGACTCAAATTTAAAACGATGAAACTTATCATATTTATTTTTCCCACAGTCATATATTCAGATATAAACTGCTAATAACAAATGGCTGGCCATACTGATGACCCAATGCCACGTGCCACGCTCGGACGTGAGTCCTGGCTTAAGATGTTTATGGACACTATGAATCAGTCCACGCGACTGAAGAATAACGGGTCCAACTTTGCGGCTGGGAGGGCGGCATACGGAATTGCTATGGAATGCTGCCATTGTTGACGGTAAGCTCAAGTACTTGACTGAGCCACTACCGCCAAACCCAGGCCCCAATGCAGGAGCAAATGAATCACTTGCTTATAGTGATTTCGTAATGGAGGCGGGTGCGATAAAGAACGTACTCATCTTTTCAATGGAATCAAATTTGCAAAGGCGATTCATTGCCCAAGGTGCAAACAAGATTTTCACCACGCTCTCTAACGAGTTCTCGAAAGCACCGAGGATCGTTAGCTATGAGCATACCTGTCGCTTCTTTGAAAGCGAAACTCCAGAGGGGCCAAGCAGTTAGCCCACACATTCTTGACATGATTGAGAATGTCGAGAAACTGGAGGCACTTGGTTGCAAAATCGATGAGAAGATCGTCATAGATCGCGTTCGTCATTCAGCTCCACTCACTCCCTGTACAGACAGAGAGTGATCTGAAATTGAGTGGGAGTCTGAAACAGGACGTTCTCATGATTGGCAACAAGGGCAAAGGTATGGGCAAGGCTAAGGCCAACCTAGCCGTAGGGAAGCCGAAATTCAAAAAGCCAGGGCAGGGCAAGAGTGGGCCTGGTGAGTCTAGCGGTAGCTCACAAGGCAAGACAAAGAGCGATGAAGGTAACGTGGAGTGCCACCATTGCCACAAGTTTGGGCATTGGAGGAGGAACTGCCTCGTGTACCGTGAGGACATAAAGCAGGCCGCGTCTCTCCTGTTGGTATGTCTTCTTCTTTTATTCATATGATTGAGATCAACCATGCAAGTTTCGGAACTTGGGTACTAGATACTGGTTGTGGTTCTCATCTGTGAGTAGTAAGAAAGCAAAGGTTGGTGAGAAAGATCAAACCTATTTATGGCATTGCCGTATGGGACACATAAATGAAAAACGCGTGAAGAAGCTCATTGATAATGGGACTATCTCCCCATTTGACTATGAATCTTTTGGCGCGTGTGAATCATGTCTCATAGGCAAAATGACTCGAATTTCCTTCAAAGGTGTTGGAATGCGCGCTGCTGACCTATTAGGACTCATACATACTGATGTGTGTGGACCTATGTCAATCAACGCTAGAGATGGCTATAGATATTTTATCACTTTCACGGACGATTTGAGTAGATATGGTTATGTCTACTTAATGAAGCATAAAAGTGAGTCCTTTGACAAGTTCAAGGAATTCCAGAACAAGGTTGAAAACCAGCTGGATAGAAGGATTAAAGCACTACGTTCGGATCGTGGTGGCGAATATCTTTCGAAGGAGTTTGATCGACACCTTAAAGACTGTGGTGTAGTACTACAGTTAACTCCACCTGGAACACCACAATTGAATGGTGTGTCCGAACGGAGAAATCGAACATTACTTGATATGGTTCGATCCATGATGAGTCACACGGTTGTACCTGATTCATTGTGGGGTAATGCTCTTTTGTCAGTTACTCTAATACTTAACCGAAGTCCGTCTAAAGCTGTAGACAAGACTCCATATGAATTATGGAAGGGAACGGTCCCTAACTTGTCCTTTATTCGGGTTTGGGGCTGCGAGGCTTATGTCAAGTGGCGACCTGACGATAAGCTCGGCCCACGATCGGTCAAGACATACTTTATTGGTTATCCAAAAGGGATGTTTGGTCATTACTTTTACTCGCCTACCGAACATCGAGTTTTTGTTGCGGCTAGTGCGACGTTCTTAGAGAAAGAATTTCTCGAGAATAGGACAAGTAATGGAACCTTCGAACTGTCGGAGATTCAAGAACCAACAACCGAGCAACCAATGGAGGAAACTGTTCCTTCATCATCAGCTGCGGTAAATATTCCTTTGGAACCTAGGAGGTCGGGTAGACACTCTATTCCTCCAGACAGATACATTGGTATGGTCGAGGAGAATGAGAGTGATGACGTTTTACTCCTTGAGAGTAACGAACCCGCTACCTATAAAGGTGTTGTGACCTGTTCCGACTCTAAGCTATGGCTTGATGCCATGCAATCCGAGATGGACTCTATGTATGAGAATGACGTATGGGATCTGGTTGACTTACCTGATAAGGTTCGGCCTCTTCAGTGCAAATGGCTTTACAAGATAAAGCATTCTGTAGAAGGACAACCAGATACATACAAGGCACGACTAGTGGCAAAGGGTTTCACTCAAGTGCACGGTTTGCATTATGATGAAATCTTTGCACCCGTAGTCATGCTGCGTTCCATTCGGATAATCTTAGCGATTGCCGCTTTTCATGACTATGAAATTTGGCAATGGATGTGAAAACCGCCTTCTTAAACGGTTATTTGGAGGAGGAGTTGTACATGGTACAACCCGAAGGTTTCATTGATCCTAAAATCCTAAGAAGGTATGCAAGCTTAAGCGTTCCATCTATGGACTTAAGCAGGCTTCTCGGAGTTGGAATCATCGTTTCGACCAGGTGATAAAAGAGAATGGATTTACTCGATCGGTCGAGGAATCCATGCTTACATATCAAGTCGAGTGGGAGCAAGATTGTCTTCCTAATATTGTATGTCGATGACATACTCTTGATTGGGAATGACATACCTCTCTTAACTTCGGTAAAAGTTCAAAGAATTTTGGGGATCCGTATCTACCGAGATAGATCACGACGGATGTTATCCCTCAGTCAGGAGTCTTATATAGATAAGATTCTTGAGAGGTTCAGCATGACCAACTCCAAGAAGGGGAACCTTCCAATGGTCTCTGAGATGCAGTTGAGTAAAGCTCAAGCACCAAAGACATTGGAAGAGGTCGAGCGCATGAGTCGGATTCCTTATGCATCAGCTATAGGATCGATCATGTATGCCATGATATGCACACGTCCAGACGTGGCATATGCATTGAGTATGACAAGTCGATACCAAGGTAATCCAGGTGAAACACACTGGATGGCTGTTAAGAATATCCTTAAGTACCTACGGAGGACTAAGGATTGGGTATTGACTTATGGAGGCGACACTGAGCTATGCGCAATCGGTTACGCAGATGCTAGCTTTCAAACGGATTGAGATGACTCGAAATCTCAGTCTGGATTTGTGTTTACTCTTAAATGGCGCAGCGTCAGCTGGAAAAGCTCCAAACAACTGTTTAAGCAGATTCACCGACTGAGTCCCGGTACTAGCTCTTCTCAGAGGCTTCGAAGGAAGCTATATGGATGCGTCAATTCTTACAAGTACTAACTGTAGTTCCTAGTCGGATACCCGATACCAGCTAGTAACAAGTCTAGGCATGTACAACGGAAGGCTCACATGATCCGAGATTACGTGGAGCAAAGGTAGATAGTGATAGACAAGATTGCTACGGATGATAACGTCGCAGATCCTCTCACTAAACCATTGAGATATGATAAACATGAAGGGCACGTTATTTCCATGGGAATCAAACGTGTTCCTGATTTGTATTAGTTGTTTTATATGGATTAGACACCTGTATCTTTTTCATAAAAACTATCTATAAAATCATCGTTTTGTGTTATATTTTGTTTTTCATGTGGGTTGTACGGACAACATTGAACACCACAAAGTGAACTGAATTACATTATATTTGTTTTGGTCCGTAATTGCCTACATGAGCTGATAACTCTGGCAATTATTTTGTGACGTCGATTGATGGTGGTTTCAACGAGCCATAAGTCAAACTGTTGACTGATCGATCACAGATGCGAGTTATAATGATACTGCGCAGGACATTTTGTGACGACGTTATGGAGTCCTAAATGTTTCAGAACATTAGGTGCCAGGTCGTGGATAGGACATCCATAGTGTTCCTAGAGTCTATTCTTTTGACTATCGACTGTCTCTTGAGATAAAGGCAGTTTTTGGGTGACTTTGGTTTCTTTCTCATGGTCGACCGTAACAGGAGGCTAAGTAGATTTTCACTGGGTCATTTCATACGGCGCTTGTATCTGCAAGATTCGAGTTGAAGAATATATCCAACCTTTATCAGGATATGCTATTTCTCGGGCCCTCGAGTAGCTGTAACGAAATGCTGGCCAAGCTGGAATATAATTCGTTTATTAATCGTTAGTTCACTCTTATCGGGAAACCACTCTTGATACTGATCACTTGGTACCTCGACCTGTTGTGAAATACGGACTTTGCAAATTGGTTTACATTAGTAGATAAATTTATATGGATATGAAATCTTTATCGCACATACACTTGTTACGGACAGGTTAGAAGATGTTGGATTCTGTTGTCCTCCATTTAGTGCATAACATAATAATCTCTGTAGGTTCACAGGGTATACTTTGTCAGTTGATTAACGTTTATCAATAACGGTTGGCTTGCTAGATAAGTTTTGACGTTATTGTCATACAGATGGCGGTGATCAACTGGTCCCTAAAAGTCACACCTATAGGATGTGTTTGAGAGATGTGATTATTTGAGAAAATAATCATATTGATACCCTATTATATGACTAAAAGGTTAGTCAGTGTATTTGACTAAAAGGTTAGTCAATGTGATGATGAGACGAAAGTTAGCTGAGACGAATTAACTGTAATTCGTAAAATTGAATATAAAAAGTTATATTTAATTATAGTATATAATGTAAGCTAATTAAACATAAACCGTTATAATTAATTGGCAAATTATAAATATACGGATATTTATAATTAATGACGGATTATAATGTCGGTCCATATAAAACGACGATTATAAGATATCACATTATATTGAAAGCTAAAATGACCAAAAACGAAAGTATCCAGATATTATCGGGTTTTAGTCAATGGGTAGTTATTATGAGGAGATAGAATCTCCCCATATAAAAACCTACCAGCCGTGGAAGTAAAGGGAGAGAAGCAGGAGAAAAGAAAAATTGGTTTTGGCTTTTCTAACCTAATTCTTCACTAGCCTCCATCTGATCTAACATCACACAAACTGACAAAAGTTAACAGTAACTTTTGACATAAACATAAATCAAAAGTTAACAGTAATTTTTGATAACTTCTAGCAACACAAGGGTATTTCTCTAGCATCTTGGGTGCAACGATTAGGAGGATATCTACCTTGATATCTCTGTTCTTTACGCCGATTGCTAGGACCGTAGGTTGATTTCTAAACCTTTTCTTTGTTTTCGTTTATGACTCGATAATCAAATTATTACTTTTCGTTATAATCCTATTATATTTGTATTGTGGTAATACCGATTTCCCACATCATCTTCCTTTGCTTGACTTGACTTCCAACATCCCCCTTGACTTCTACAATCGGGTTGTTTGATAGGGTTTGATGTAAAGCGATGAATTCTTCCGCCCAATTGATTGATCTTCCGACAACTACGAAACCGTCTTTGCTTCTTCTCTCTCTTAAGTTAGTGAACCTTCTTGAAATGCCTTACACATGGTCAAACTTTCTTCTTCGAATCGTCGGGTTCTAGGCAAATGCTCGGGAATATAGAAAAAGGGCGTAGAAACGTCACTTTCCCTACAAAACAAGTTAGAACACAGGAATTCGCCTAGAAGACGATATTAGCTCATAAAATGGCTTAACAAAGCACAAATGACATACAAAACCGAGCTAAACTGGGGGTTAAAATCATACAAATATTCACTTATCAAACTCCCCCAAGCTAAACCTTTGCTTGTCCTCAAGCAAACATAACAAACAATACCAGGACAAGGTTGCAAGCATTGGCTACTATACCATCAAGAAACAAATCTCAACGTAAGACTTTGAAAACATAATGAATCATAACCCAAAAGCAATGTGGGCAAGAATGATACATAAATATGGCTGAGATTTACATAACGGCGTAGCGCAAAGAATTTCACTACAGAATTTTGGCTCTTGCATGATCTTTTGACAAATGGACTCTTACGGCACACTCGAACACTCATGTATGTAAAAGGCGATTTCTTTATGTGTAAATGTTTTTGAGACACTCACCTATTTACGACTTATGAAAATGTGTCCGCAGTCTAATATGGTAAACAATTCAAAACACAAGTCAAAGATCACAATGCACATAGAAAAGAAGCCGAAAAATAAGAAGAAGGCTTTGGGAAATGGGTGAAAGGTGGTCAAATAGTTATGGTCATGTGAAGGTTAGAATGAGCTAGCAACTGACCAATGATAAATAAATACTCAATACAAACTTTCGATTAATTCCCAAAAAACGAACGATGAAGCCAGAAGTAACAATTTGGCTTATTACACACGAAACACAAGGGTAAACTCCTTCCATTGATTTGACATTTTGAGGAGATACTTACAACTTCTTCTTTTATTTCTTTTCTTTTTTTTTTTTTTTTTCGGTTTTCAATTTTTTTCATTTTTCTATTTCTTTTTTTTTCTTTCTTCTTTTTTTTTTTCTGAACATAACATCACTTTTTTGAACATTTTGGTTCTCCCAAATTCACTTTGTCATCAAGGAACAAAATCTTCTCAAAAGAGCACCCATACACCATAGTCTAGCTACTAGCTCGAAAGGTAGGCAGTTTTTATATGTAGCTGTTGTTTTGTGAAACATTTGTATGAAGGGGCTAATTTTGAGGGGTAATTCAAAGTGAAAAAGGCTTCAAATCTTAGTGAATCATGAATGCAATGCTTATATAAATGAAATGAGAACCATACTTATGCGTTTTGACATGACACACATCACAAGGAGAACTACACACACCTAGATGAGACTGGGTATGGATGTACCAGTCTAAGGAGGTTCTACCTTACAATATATGTAGTTTGCCAAATGTCAAGATCAAGCGTACTCATCTATAGATTCATTCCATGCCTACTGTGTACAAGACTTCCCCATGTATGCAAAATTCAATGAATATTGAATCATTATCTTTTGAAAGCTCTAAGTTTGGGAAATGTAACATGATAGCATAGTAAACAAGCAAGCAAAGCATGAAAAGCATTCAATTGTGTTCAAAATTTAAAAATCTTCTCTCTAAAATCTTCTCTATCTTATTCAAAATTTGAAAAATATAACTAAAATGCAAAAAGGGAAAATGCAATCCCTCCCCCAAGCTAAACATCACATTGTCCTCAATGTGAGCACAAAAGCTAAATATGCAATGAGATGCTTAATGGGAAGAAAGGAAAAATGAAAGAAGAATGAAGTGTACTAGCCAATGCGGACTCCCCCAAGCTAGCCTTTTGGATATGACAAGGAAGGTCGTCAGAGATTCTTCAAAAACTCTTTCATCTGCAAAGAAATCTAACAAAACAACGTAAAAGGGAAAAAAAAATGCAAAAAGGGAAAACACGGGTTGCCTCCCGAGATGCGCTTGTTTAACGTCTTGCTCGACGAATTTTTCTATGAAATCATTGGGTTGGGGATAGACGCTCCGTATAGAAAATATCTAAACATCCGATGATAGAATTGTTATAGTAGAGTTTCAGTCTGTGTCCATTAACTTTGAATTTCTCACCATTGCTAGTCATTAGTTCCACATAGCCGTACTTGCTCACATATGTGACAGTGAATGGTCCAGACCATCGGGATCAAAGTTTTCCCTGAAAAATTTTCAGACGGGAGTTGAAAAGAAGTACTTGGTCACCGACATTAAATTCTTTCTTAATTATCCTCTTGTCGTGCCAACACTTCGTTTTTTCCTTGTAAATCCTAGAATTCTCATAAGCTTGCAAACGAAATTCCTCTAGCTCATTGAGTTGCAAAAGTCTTCTATCAGCGCTAAGCTTAGTGTCTAAGTTGAGTTCTTTGATAGCCCGGTAAGCTTTATACTCTAACTCGACAGAAAGATGATAGGCCTTTCCATAAACCAATCGATAAGGAGATGTTCCAATCGGGGTTTTGAAAGCTGTGCGATAAGCCCACAAGGTGTCATCGAGCTTATTACTTCAATCAGTTCTAGATCTTAAGACTACTTTCTGAAGAATTGTTTTCAACTCTCTATTTGAGACTTCTACTTGACCGCTGGTCTGAGGGTGGTAGGCTAATCCTCGTCTGTGATACACACCATATTTGGAAAGCAGAGTGTCTAACTGCTTTTCTCCAAAATGAGTTCCTCGATCACTAATCACGGCTCTGGGTACACCAAAACGTGGAAAGATGATCTTCCTAAATAGCCGTATCACAGCTCTAGCATCATTGGTGGGAGTGGCAATTGCTTCTACCCACTTAGAAACATAGTCAACAGCGACTAAGATGTAACGATTTCCGTTAGAAGAAGGGAATGGTCCTTGATAGTCAATACCCCAGACATCGAATATTTCAACTTCTAATATGCCGTTTTGAGGCATTTCATGTCTCTTGGATATTTGACCCATTCGTTGACAAGCGTCACAAGCCATAACAAAATCTTTTGAATCTTTAAACATCGAGGGCCAGAAAAACCCGGATTGCAAGACTTTGGCTACGGTCTTGGACGGACCATAATGACCACCATAAGCAGATGAGTGGCATCCTTCTAAAACTCCTTTAACTTCCCACTAGGGGATACATCGTCTATAAAGACCATCTGAACACTGCTTGAAAAGATAAGGGTCATCCCAAACAAAGAATTTTGCATCATGCAAAAATCGCTTCCTTTGGTTATAAGAAAGGTCAGAAGGTAGCTGTCGACTGACAAGAAAATTGGCCATATCAGCATACCAAGGAGAAGAGTCAGTAATCGCCATTAATGAATCATCAGCAAATGAGTCATTAATTGGTGTTGGCAATCCTATTTCAGTTACTCTTATCCTTGAAAGATGGTCAGCGACTACATTTTCTGCTCCTTTCTTATCCCGGATCTCTAGATCAAACTCTTGAAGGAGTAAGATCCATCGGATAAGTCGAGGTTTTGCCTTTTTCTTTGAAAGCAGATATTTCAAAGCAGCATGGTCAGTGTAAACAATTACTTTCGATCCTATAAGGTAAGAACGGAATTTGTCTAAGGCGTAGACAATGGCAAGAAGTTCTTTTTCAGTGGTGGCATAGTTGATTTGGGCAGGATCTAAGGTTTTACTAGCATAGTAAATTGCATGAAGGAACTTTTCCTTTCTTTGCCCTAAAACAACTCCAACGGCATAATCACTCGCATCGCACATAAGTTCAAATGGAAGATTCCAATCAGGTGACTGGATTATAGGTGCGGTGATTAGAGCGCGTTTGATTTTGTTGAATGCCTCAAGGCATTCCTTCGTGAAATTAAAAGGCGCATCCTTAAAAAGGAGCTCAGTCAGGGGCTTGGTTATTTTAGAAAAATCTTTAATAAACCGTCGTTAGAAACCGGCGTGGCCAAGGAAACTCCTGATTCCTTTTACATTAGCAGGTGGTGGCAGTTGTTCAATAACTTGGATCTTAGCTCAATCCACTTCAATACCTCTTTCAGAATTGATGTGTCCTAAAACTACACCTTCGTTCACCATGAAGTGACACTTTTCCCAATTGAGAACAAGATCGACTTCTTCACAGCGTTTCAAAACTTTGGATAGATTTGTCAAACACCTATCAAAGGAAATGCCATAGACGCTAAAGTCGTCCATGAATACTTCCATGATAGTCTCAACAAAATCGGAAAAGATACTAGTCATGCAACGCTGGAAAGTTGCAGGTGCATTACATAGGCCAAATGGCATTCGGCGATAAGCAAAAGTACCATAGGGACAGGTGAAGGTGGTTTTCTCTTGGTCCTCAGGGTGGATAGGAATTTGGAAAAATCCTGAGTAACCATCTAGATAACAGAAATATTTGTGGCAAGCTAACCTCTCTAGCATTTGATCAATGAAGGGCAGAGGATAGTGATCTTTTCGAGTTGATTGATTCAACTTTCTGTAGTCAATGCACATACGCCATCCCGTCACAATCCTTGTGGGGATGAGCTCATTCCTTTCATTCTTGACTACTGTTGTTCCTCCTTTCTTGGGAACAACTTGGACAGGGCTAACCCATTTTGAGTCAGAAATTGCATAGATTATGCCAGCATCTAGTAATTTCATAACTTCAGCTTTAACTACTTCTTGCATGTTGGGATTAAGACGGCGTTGACCTTGAACACAAGGTCTTTGGCCTTCTTCTAAGTTGATTCTATGCATGCAAAAGTCGGGGCTTATGCCTGTGAGATCTTCAAGTTTATAACCTATTGCATTTTTATGTTTTCTCAAGATAGTCAATAGCGAGTTTAACTGATTTTCATCTAGGAGAGCACTCACTATGACTGGGTAATATTCAGACTCATCTAAAAAAGCATATTTTAGATTTGAGGGAAGAGGTTTAAGTTCAGGTTTATGTACTTCTGCCTTGGCAGGAACATCAATTAAGCTTATAAACTCCTCAACTTCTTCAGACGGTATCTCTTTACCAGTCAGGTCCCTTTCCAGCTCACTGATCTCAAAATTGTCGTTGTCAGAGATATCCTCTAACAATAAAATTGCTTCTAAAGGATCCTCAATTATTGATGGATACAGAGATTCATCAATGATTGAGTCGACAATGTCAAGGAAACAGCAAGGCTCTTCAAGCATAGGGCTCTTCATTGCACTGTTTAAGTTGTAGGTGACTTTATCATCACCTACTTCTAATGTCAATTTTCCATTCTTGACATTGATTACTGCTCCCGCAGTGTGTAGAAATGGTCTTCCTAATATGATAGGGATTTGCGAATCTTCAGCCATATCTAACACTATGAAATCGACTGGAATAAAAAATCTTCCTACTCTAACAGGTACATCTTCTAAAACTCCCATAGGTTGTTTTAGAGAACGATCTGCCATTTGCAGGGTGATACTTGTGCATTTCAGAACTCCCATATTCAATTTTTCGCAAATGGAATAGGGCATAACGCTTACACTAGCACCTAGATCGCATAAAGCTTTATCAATAGTGTAGGTGCCTATAGTGCAAGGTATAGAGAAACTACCAGGATCCTTTAACTTAGGAGGGGACTTATTTTGCAATAACGCACTGCATTCAGCGGTGAATGCGATGATTTCAACATCATCTAGAGTCCTCTTCTTTGTTAAGATATCCTTCATAAATTTCGTGTAAGAAGGGATTTGAGTGATTAATTCAGTGAAGGGAACCGTTACTTGGAGGTTTTTGACTACTTCCATGAATTTACCGAACTGGGTTTCCTTATGATTTCTCCTCAAACGTTGGGGAAATGGAACTTGAATTTTGATGGGTTCCTTTTCGAGTTCATCCTTCTTTTCATGTTTGTCTTCCGCTTCCTTAGCGGTGGATGGTTGAGAATCTTTTTGGCTTTCTACTTGTGAAGGCTCAACTGTTGGTTCTTTGGGTTGCTGAGGTTCCGTATAAGTGGTACCACTCCTAAGGGTGATAGCATTTGCGGTGTCCCTCGGTTGTTCACCATGAGGTGGGAGTTGACCTTGTTTTCTTTGGGCATTAGAGGCAGCCAATTGGGCCATTTGAGTTTCAAGCATTTTGATGGCAGCATTTTGAGCTTGATCACTCTTTTGAAATTGAGCAAACATTGAATCCTGTTTTTGAACAACTTGTAGAAGCATGGATTCAATTTTGCTCAAGCTTGAGTCATTTGGTTGGCCTTGAATTTGAGGTGGTTGGTGTTGAGGTTGATTTTGGTATGGTTGATTGAAGTTAGGTTGGAATGAAGGTCTCTGGTTTTGAAAACCAGGTGGATTGTAAGGCTTTTGTTGGTGTGGTATGAATGGTTGTTGGATTTGTTGGTGGGGATTTTGAACGTTGGTACTTTTGTAGGACAAAAATGGGTGGTTTTTTGTGTTTTCGTTATAAAAGTTTGAGAAAGCGTTGCCTTGCCTATATCCTTGATAGGCATTGACTTGCTCTATTGAACTTCTACATTCTTGAAAACTATGCCCTCCAATCCCACATGTCTCACATACCACTACGTGGTTAGTGACGTTGATATGCTCCTTGGATTGGGAAGAGCTTCCTACTTGTTGCTGCAGAAGGGCTAATTGGGCTTCCAGGAGTGCTACTTTACTTGAATCATCCTGCTTGGCTTTGAGCGGTATAGCACGCGAGTTGCTATACTGAGAATCGTGGATTGCCATTGACTCGATAGTCGCACTAGCTATCTCTACATCGATTTGATCGAAACGACCATTGTTAGCGGAGTCGAGGATACGACGCGATTCGCCACAACAACCGTTGTAGAATGTGATAGCCAGGAACCATGAATCAAGGCCATGATGAGGGCATTCTCTTTGTAATTCTTTGTACCTTTCCCATGCCTCATAAAGGCTTTCGTCGCCTCTCTGACGGAATCCAGTAATTTGACTTCGTAAGAGTGCGGTTCGTTCTGGTGGGAAGTACTTTTGATAGAAAGCAAGAGCTAGACCATCCCAGTCGACTATTCCTAAGGCAACTCGGTCAAGACTATTGATCCAGAGTTTTGCCTTTCCTCTTAAAGAGAAGGGAAAGAGCATTTCCCTAATCTGTTCTTGGGATACTCCAGTTTGTCTAATCGTGGAGCAATAGTCACAGAAGTTTTGGATATGAAGGTTGGGATCTTCTGTGGCATTGCCACCAAATTGATTTATTTCTATTAGATTGATGAAGGCAGGTTTGATTTCGAAGTTTTGGGCTGTAATTTGAGGTGTAGCGATACCCTTTGGAAGTGTATCTGCGGTGGGTTTAGAATGGTCGGAAAGTCGAACCATTTTTGCTTGTGAAGATGAAGATGGAATGTTGGTTGAAAGTTGATTGATTTTTTGAAATGGGGATGAGAATGGATCTTCTTCTCCTTCAAGATTAGGTAAGATATCCGAGTATTTCTCACGAATACGATCTAAACTTGAAATATTAGAAGCTTTTGAAATTTCGTTGAATAGCTTTAATTTCCTACGCAGAGTTCTTTCTAGTTCAGGGTCTAAAGGAATAGGGGTCCCTAGTCTAGAAGATCTGGGCATAAGATAGAAAAGCTAAGATGAAAAATCAAGAGAGGTCTAAAGGAATTTGAGTTCCTAAAGACTAGATAAAACTAATCGTGATTAAAATCACAAGAAAAGGAAAATTAAACCGTGCTCCCCGGCAACGGCGCCAAAATTTGATCAAGCCTGTCGCAAGCCCGATGCAAAGATAAATTACCCAGACTAGGCTAATAACAAATTAATGTAATTAGGGAAGTAGGGGTCGATCCTCAGGGAGATGGTATTTCCTATGGATTGTGAATCGTCTCACAATTGAGTTTTATCTAACAATTTTCTGGGTTTTGAGGTTTTGAATTCTAAACTAATAAAGAACATAAATAAGAGCAAAATAAGAGCAAACTAAAATGAAAACAATAAAGCAAATGATGATTTAATAATAATGAGAAGCATCTAGGGAAATAGGTTCACACATGTAGATTAACATATTGATGAAATTGGATTTAGGATATGCAAATAATTCATTGCGCGTTCGTAAGAATGGTGTGTTCATTACAATCATAGATAAGATGGTCTAGCAGGCTTTTTATGCGATTTACTAGGTCTTAATCCACTATGTCATGCTTTGTCTATTCAAATCTCGTATGTCTACCTTGGAAAGAACTCCATACTAGTCAATGATTGTGATCAAGAATCGTCAACTATCATTAAAGTCCAAACATGCATTGACACAATGTTTTAAAAGCACAATTTCTTTCATCCAATTATCATCTTTTAATCAATCTAACATGGCTACCCTACACCCTAGAAAGGTGACTACTCACTCATGATTATGTTTATGTCTACAATGATATTAACAATGAAAGTTAAGATAGGCATATTTAGTTGATTTTAACAATAATTTAGACTCTCTATGTGGTGATAATAACGACACTATATGACAATCTGAGAAATGAAACTATGATTATAACAACATAAAAACGAATCTAAGTGATATGAATAGAGAATAAAAATCAAATGGAAAACAATAAAGAACAATAAACAAAGGATAAATTAGGAATACCTAGATGACGATCAACAATGAAAGCGATAACGACAATAGAAATCCTTCGCATAGAAATACTGTACCTTGAATTACAACTCTTGTACCCAACAAAGTAGACTACAAAGATTGAAATTCTTATTGAACTAAACTAATGTTTTGATATGAAATGGACAGAAATAAACTAAGAACAAAAGACAAAAGTAGAAGATAATCTAAACTAGAAAGACTAAAGCTAAAGAGATCGAAAACTAAAGATTATTCTAAAAAAGATATGTAAGAAGATTGTATGAGATATATGATTAGATTGTTTTGTGTGGATGTATTTAGAAGAGGGGCTTAGAGCATCTATTTATAGTATTAGGGTTTCGTGGAGAAGAGGTCGGGCATTAAACACATAGGACAAAATAAGGAAGAAGGAGCCGTCATGCTTGGATCAGCAAGGATACCCGATCGGGTACACACTTACCCGATCGGGTATGTGGTCTTCTAGAAGCGATTGACTAACGTTTCATCTTCCTTTGCTTGACTTGACTTCCAACATCCCCCTTGACTTCTACAATCGGGTTGTTTGATAGGGTTTGATGTAAAGCGATGAATTATTCCGCCCAATTGATTGATCTTCCGACAACTACGAAACCGTCTTTGCTTCTTCTCTCTCTTAAGTTAGTGAACCTTCTTGAAATGCCTTACACATGGTCAAACTTTCTTCTTCGAATCGTCGGGTTCTAGGCAAATGCTCGGGAATATAGAAAAAGGGTGTAGAAACGTCACTTTCCCTACAAAACAAGTTAGGACACAGGAATTCGCCTAGAAGAAGATATTAGCTCATAAAATGGCTTAACAAAGCACAAATAACATACAAAACCGAGCTAAACTGGGGGTTAAAATCATACAAATATTCACTTATCATTAATCACTCATAAAATTCCAAAAATTTCAAAATATTTCATGTTTATATTTGCATTTTAGTCGAGTCGGAACAATTCTCTCCTACCCTTCATCTAGTCTCGACTTAAGCCTTGCACAGCTAATATCTCTTGCATAGTCATTTGCTTGTTAATCGATGCTGAACGAATAGACTTGATCTGACATGTTGGCAACCTACTTACATATTATGAGGATTAGAGCTATTAAACTGGTGACATCCATGGCCAGTTCATATAGGATTGTGAGTAGTTACTCCCTCGTGTCATCGCATTGCATGTATATGAATTTTGATTCTTATTGCCTGCACGTACGGGTTCGTGGTCGGTATCACATGTTTGGAGAATGCTTGCAATTTCCCTTTTCTCATTACCCATTTAACTCCACATTCAGCCAAAACTGCCAGTTGACCCACAATCTACATCCTAAATTTAGCCTACCTTGCGTCGAGCTAGTCTAATGTTGGTTTTTGAGGTATTTACTTCATTTTATCAGTTTGGTTTGCATCCTTGCCACGGAGTTGGTATCTGAAGAATTTGGGAATCAAAGTTGAAATTGTTTCCGTGGAAATGTTAGCTAAATATTTTGAAATGAAAAGAAAAAAAATAATAAAGAAAAAGAAAACGGTCTCTATTCCCATGCTTTATTCATATCATATGGGGATTCAGCAAGAGCTGAATAAGCTAACTAGTTTCGTTTCCGCTCCATCGTTTTGGTTCTAGTGAGTTGTCGGCCGAATCATGGCCGTGTACTTCATTATGAGATGAGAAGACGGATCTTGTTATTTTATTAAGATCAGGTAGCTAGCTTGACGATTTACCTCCTCTATTCTATTATTGTAGAGTCTATTGATCGAATTCGAAAGAGGGGGGTGAATTGAGTATTAAAAACTAGCCCCACTTTTTCGATTTATATGATATGTAATTAATTATTTGATCTTATGAATTAATCAAAGTAAGCGCGAATAACGAAATAACGAAAAGTAAAGAGAGTAGAGAGAGGCACACGATTTTTGAAGTGGTTCAGTTTCACACGTTGAAACCTACGTCCACTATTCTCGATTAATAATTTTTAGTACCTTTCTACGGATTACAAAAATTACCAACCCACTCGTATAATCAACACTATGATTATAACTCAAGGTGAGTATCGCTAAATACTCTATACTATCTTACGCTAATAAGAAAGTACAATATAACTCACTTAGATTCCTGTTAAAGAATTGTAAGCTTATAAATATGTACTATTATCAGTTTGGTTTCCGTGGAAATGTTAGCTAAATATTTTGAAATGAAAAGAAAAAAAATAATAAAGAAAAAGAAAACGGTCTCTATTCCCATGCTTTATTCATATCATATGGGGATTCAGCAAGAGCTTATTCAGCTCAAGCGATTGATAATAATTGATGCACGACTCTTTTAAAAACAAACTCTAAAAATAATAAATATTTGCTCAAAGGTTTGCTTTAAAACGATTTTGGAAAATCAACACTAGTAAATAGATGTGCCGTGTGATTGTAGTGTATTTCGTGTATGTCGTGTGTATTAGAAATAGGATGTGAAGGAGTATTTATAATAATAGAATCATAGTAGATCTAAAACCCTGGCATAATATTTAAGATATTTATCTTTAATACCATAAAATAATATTTGCTTATCTTTTAGAAATATCTTTATCTCAAAATATTATTTTGTTTATCTTATAGAAATATATTTATCTTTTAATATCTCAAAATATTGTTGTAAAGATATAGTAGAATCCTAGATTAGGTAAACAAGGGAAATAACCTAAGGAGGCCGAAATCCCTTGTTGCACGAAACCCTAGGAGGCACGCAACCCTAGGTGGCACAAACACTAGGTTTCACGAAACCCTAGGTGGCTCAAACACTAGGTGGGCTAATTAGGTTAACAACAAATTGAGATAGAATATATTAGAAACCCTAGGTAGCATGACAACCCATAAGTTGTATTACTAACCAATAGAATCTCATAAATATATTCTCTATTAAAACTTTTGATAAATATAAAAATACTCTTTCACTTTTGAAAACATTTCAAAACATTTTATTTCCAAAATCATGCATCAATATTTTATCATCCAAAGTCATAGGCTAAAGCTATAACTTTTGAACATAAAATCTCTCGAATGGAATAGTTACCGAATGACGACCTATACTATCTAATCTTCACAAAGATCTTCAGTATACGGATCATCTCTTCATCTTGATCACAAAGACCCTCCATCTTGAGTCTCGTGTTGTTTTATGTAGATCTTTCTTGAAGCGATTTTCTTTAAAGTTATGCCTGGTTAGCTATAACTTCCATGTTCACTTCCAAAGTTATTCCTGAAGTTGTTATAACTTTGTCTCACAGACTTTATCAAAGTTATGCCTAACTTTGATCTTTCTTCTCATAATTTTTGCTAGCTATAATAAGACTAAAGCACACAATTACACGCATATGATATATCGAGTAAAACATATTATCACGTAAATACATGTCATTATCAAAACTATGAAATTGGTCCAACAAATTCCCCCTTTTTGATGATGACAAGTCTTATATGATTTCTAATAACAAAGTGACTAAGTATGGTTCCTCCTCAACAAAGCACTCCAAAGTTATAGCTGAAAGTACATAGACCTTAATTAGACTCCTCTAATTAGTTGCTAAATTACTTGTTAATTTAGTATTTAATGATCTATGTAACATACATGCAAATATAAAGACATTTATATAAAAGAAGAAATTTCCTCACATTGATATGGAAAATATATGGGTACAACAAGAACTCCATCTTGTTGTTCTTGAGCTACAAATATGGATGAACACAAGAAATCTCCAAACTAGAAGACCTCCTTCAAGTTGCACCAAGATGACACCAAATAATCTACCCTTATTATTAACTAGATAATAAGATAGATAATATACTACTAATATTAGACTATATTACTACACTATTAATACTTAGGAAATATTAGTATATGAGAGTTTTTAGTGAGAGGTAGAATTTTAGAGAGAAGTAAACAAATTGCACAAAATCAAGTCATGAAAAATGAACAACAATTGCTCATTATAAGGCCATTTTGGCCGGACCATATTAGTCCAAAAGGACTCTTATTTTGTTCAATTTGATCACATGCATTAGAGTGGAGTGTTGTAGTATATGTGATGATTATATTCTACTTGTTATGTCACTTTCAATTAGTAACTAAAGAGTAAAAATAAGAACAACAATCATCACCATGTAACTACAATCTAACCGGCCATCATGGCCTAGTTTGGTCAATTTTGATTTTTGATATTTGTCTCACAAATACTTATTGATCATATGGTTAATTATCTTGTATAATTAAGTGTTAATTTGATCATATAACAATTATATGACTCAATTAAATAAATAATATGTACTTAACATTTTAAGTAATATTTTACCATTATATCAATATATAATGGGCCCCACAATGCTTAGTTAATTTATTTTACAACTCCTTGTAAAGATAATTAACTAATTACCTCTATCTCAAAACCTCAACTAATCTAGTAATTTAACGATTAATTACTAAGTTAAATCTTATTTAATCGTATTAAAATAAGATATAAATTTATTAGTCAATTATCGCATAATTGAAAATAAGTTTAATCGAATTTGAGTTCTTAACTCAATTTCTAACAATTAACTCTCGTACATATCGAATATATGTAATGTACTAATTAACTGTATCGTATACAAATAATTAGTTACTATTTGGATTTCATCCTTTAGGTGTGACCGAAAGGAATCAGTTGATCACCGCCGTCAAACGACAATAACGTCAAACTCTAGTTAGCCAACCGTTATTGGTTTACGTTAATCAACTGACAAATCATATACATAGTCAATAATTATCCCAATTATATTCCATAATAAGATTTATTATGTGGCGCACTATTGTGGAGGACACCTACTCCAACAATCTCCCACTTGTCTGACACAAGTGTGCGTCACCGATTCTCTTGTCTCTTTATCACATCTCCCACTCAACGCAAGGTGTCTTTCAGGTCGCACTTGCGATTGACAATATCTAGAGTGGTTTTCTCGATAGGGAGAGTAACTGTCTGACCGGAAAATCTACCATAGATCTCTTTCCGAGCGTGGCCACGCATTTACAGTAACTACTCCTCGAGTGGCCTAAAGATGTTTTTACCCAACGTGGGTGGACAATTCCTGTTGATCCATCTACTCTGTATGATGCAATCACCATGATCCAGAAGAAGTCCATCGGCCTCCTTTTACGGCACGACCTAGAACATCAACCAAAACCAATCGGAAACTGCACCGACTCAGATAGACGGTCGCCAGTCAAAAGAATCGACTTATAGGAATAAGATAGAAGACCCTGCCACGACCAGGCATCAAATAATTGATTTAAGGGTCTCTACAATGTCACTGTCCGACAGAGTGTCATACAGTCTGTCTATGTAAACGACCAGTCATCTCCATGACCCCATGGTGCTGAACCAACCATCGATCGACTTACAATCTAGTCATTTCGAGACGTCACCTCATTGAGTGACTAGGGACAAAATACTAAGTTCATCCTGTTCACTTGAATTGGGTTCAACCTTTCTTTCAACCAATTCGGATAAACAAAGTATTAAAATTTAGTCAAACTAAATAAAGGAGTTTTTAATGAAACTCTAACAATGAATGCGATTATCAAATATTTGGAAAAATTGATACGCTATCAATAATTTCATATCTCATAATCTTTAGCAATTCAGGTATATATTTCAATCCCATTGAAATGACATGACTATCATGTTCAGCCTGCAAAATGCATGGCTAATGGATTAGCAATACTTGCATCTTTCCCATCGTTCTGATTGCTATTTCTCTTTGTCTACGTAATCTCATATTACATAAAACTTTATGAGTACGCGTCTAGGTTTGAATCTAGACTTAGGACTCTTGGCCTAAATGTAGCTCCCACTGTTTTACCAGTATCATGGGATAGGATATACAACTACAGGAACTACTTCTAGTCCCTCCAATACAGTCCAATCCAAGCTACCTTCATATGCATCATCATATGACGCAATGTACTCCATTTCCGTTGTGAAATCCGCAATGATAGACTGCCTGGAACATTTCCAGCGGATACATGACATTTATATTTTAAAATGTCACTCCTACTTGGAACCTTTCCAATAGTCTTTTCTGCTTGGAACTCTTCCAACAGATAAATCTTCTATAAAACACAGCCAGCTCGTGATTTCAAATCACTTTGATCAGTTTGGAAACTGAAGTCTGTGTAACCCTTACACGCAACTCATTTTAAACTCCAAATACATGGAACATATCTTTTAGTCCTTCGCAAGTACTAAGGATGTTCTTTATGGCTATCAAGTGACTCTCACTTGGATTTGATTGCAAATGATTCGTCATACTCAAAGCATGCGAAATGTCGGATTGAGTATACATCACAGCGTATTTAATTGATCCCGCAGCGGAAGCAAAAGGAATCAATTATTATGTGTTCAACTTTCTTGAACTAGTCAAAGATCTTATCAATATAAGAATTTTGACTCAATGCTAATATCCTTTTAGATTTATCTCTATAGATCCAGATATCTAAAAGATGTATTCTACTTCTCCAAAATCTTCCATCATCTAAAATGATCAATATGTCTCCACATATAAGACTGATGAAAACCATATTACTCCCACTAAACTTCATGTATAAACATAATTCCTCGAGATATCGAGAAATATTTTATGACATGATTGACACACTGATTCCAACTCTTTAGTGCTTACTTAAGACATCCTCTTAAGCTTGCAAATTAACTTAGGATAGTTAGGATCTACGAACCCACAGGTGAATATAAAATATACTACCTCTTCTAGAATCGTATTCGAGAAGGTGGTTCTTGAGATCCAGTTGGCATCATACTATTATGATGTGCTGTAATCGCTAAGTATATTCGAATGGATCAAAGAATTAAGGTTGGTGCAAAACTCTTTGCCTACCAAGTTATCTTTGAAAACATTTTAATGTTCATTCATGCAAATTTCGATCTTAAAAATCAATTTACATTGAAGAGGTCGTACTTCTTCAAGTAAAATTTACCAGGTCACATACCTGACCATCATGCATGGAGTCCATTACGAATCGTATGACTCTAAGCCATATCAAGAAGTTGGGACTAAAAACAGTTTTTTTTTATAAGTCGCATATTAGAATTCATCACTATAAAGGAGCGATAAAATTCCACCTGACCTCCTTGGTTCCGAAGAAACAACTACTGAACAAGCAATGGGGAAAACTTTTTCCGGACCATATGCTCAGTTTGTGGCTCTTGAAACATTTTCTCCCACTCTGTCTTATCAAGAAATAATCGTATTTTTATTGAAAGACAGCATCACGAGTCACAAACGCTTTGTTCTCGTGGT